>JAJIYU010004341.1:0-24649 GCA_030144865.1 Tinospora cordifolia | reverse complement strand
AGATGTTTATGGAGCCCACAAAATTATTCATAACTCTGATAATGAAGTAATGTTTTCAGATTTATTGTATTTAAATTTTATCTCTTGGATATGAACTGTTGAAACTAACAGCTAAATAAAGAAAAGAAAAAGTAATATCCCTAGTTCTCAGATAGAAAGCAAGACTGACTGCACTCAGAAGAAATGACGTCTCAAGCCACGAGACTACCACGTCACCTATGACGTATGTGATAGAGAAAGAACGGGAGCAGGGGGTGTTACAACTACATATTCATATCAATATATTATTAACCAATTAAACTTATTTAACCTCCAACCCTCCATTTAATAAATGGCTCCCCACATCACAATGCCACTATATATTAATGTAAATGTATACATATATATATATATATATATATATACACTATTTATAATTCTACCTTGATTTTATTACTATTATTATTATTTTTTATATAACAATTATTTTTTAAATTAATTATTTAATTGAAATTAATTTATACACGTAACGTATATTTTTAATACATGGATGCAATTAACATATATGTATATGCATAGTTCATACAAATACGTGTATTTATACATATTTACTTTTATTTAAATTAATTTTCGTGTCAAATTATGGAGTGTTACAACTCACAACTCCTATTATTTTATAAACCCTTATTTGGGTGTATAAGAGTGCATATTAGAGTTTGAAAGTTGTGTAAGATCACTTTGGTAAACAAAATTTGGGTAGATCACTTTGGTAATTATAGATCATAACTAATTTGTGTAAGATCACTTTGGTAATTATAGATCATAACTAATTTGCATTATCTTGTAATTGATTGATTCTCATTGTCAATGGATGTAGGTGATATGTCAAACCATGTTCAATTGACATTCTAGCTTATAATTTTATGTAATATCTTAAAGTTTTAACCTTAATTTACTACAGTTAATGATGGTTAATAATTAATGATCAAGAACTAGTTAACTTAATCACTATGACACGGTTACAAGAATGGTCAAGAAATTAAATTAAGCATGGAATGATCAACTTAAGCAACCAAAGTCATATTGAAAACCTTAAGGCATTGAAGAGAATCAAGAAAAAAATAATATGCAACATGTTACAGCATAATGCAACAACATGTTGCATTGAAAAATAAGGAAAAAATAGCATATCGCGCCAAAGTTTGTAGTGCATTGCACCAAAATATGCAACGCGCTACTCTATGCTGCAATTGCAAAAAAAGAAGCTCCTCAAGGTAGTCACTTTGCCTCAAGATTCTTGCCAATTCAAGAATCCATTGGATGTCATGTCACATGCTCATGGAAGATAACATTTGATACTCATTGGACATTGAGAGTTTGACTTGGATCACACACTCTTGTGAAAGAGTGAAGAGAGGGAAAATGGGTTGTACTGGACACTTTCAAAATTGGTGAAAGGTTCAACTGTGGCAATCATAATAGTTGATACACTTTCCAAATGTCATGTAGACCCAATCATCAAGTAGAAGCTTCTTTCTTTATTAGAGCACCTCTTTTAGCCATGGCTTTGAGTCTACACTTGTACTCTCTTGACCTATCATCCTTCCATTTGAAAAAAAGAGCAAGACATGAGAATTATTATCCTCTAAGTTTGAATAGGTTGTGAGAAAGCTTAGAAATGTGGGAAGCTTGGTGGTGGAGTCTTGGGTACACAAGGAGACCAAAGAGTACTTAAGTAAACATTATCTCAATTCTCTTTCATTTCTATTTCCATTTTAGAAATGAATCCTTTATAAGGTTTACAACAGAAACTATGGTTATCCACCCACTTCAAGAGACATTTTATGCATGCCATGGACAATGCCATACTTGGTTTTATACACCAATAGATTGTTGTTTATGTCATAATTACAATGTTGCAACAATGGGACAAATTTGTGACCAATAGACCTTGAACTGAGCTTGTACTTTTGGGTGGTTGTGCACCCAAATCTAAGCATTTGAATTATGATGATCAAACCACTTAGAGCTCTTTTTTTAAATTGATAATAGACATAGTAAACAAAGGCTCATACACTACCAAAAAGTACTCATAACTAACTTTACAGTGTTGCAAGAATGGCACAAAATGATAACTCAATGTGTTAAGTCGAGCGGCCAAAAACAGGTGGTTGAAATTCAAATACCATTACTGTCAAAATTTTGACCAACAGAGAAAAATGCTTCATTCTAACTTGAACCTTTATGAATTAAATGACCCAATCACTAGGTATTATTAAGCACTAAGAAATGAATAAAACATGTCATAGAATTTGAAAAAACAAGTATGATACCCCAAATCGAAATCAAAATTAGAACCCTATTATGGGCACATAACACAAAGCAGTGCGTTTCACGATTTGGTGCAACACGCTACACTACCCAAAATGTGTTGCACTAAGAATACTCAATGCAGTAGGCTACACCATTAAAGCGTAACATGCTGCACTATAATTTTCCAGAAAATTGTGATATACACAATTATAATTTCATGAACTCGATTCCGCTGAGTTTTGGGAAATCTCGTGATGGATTCTAAAGAGCATGTGCCACATAGGATACATATAAGATATAAGGGACAGGGATAAGACATAGATGTATTACGTCATAGAAGATTATAACCAAAGAGTATGTGCCACACTGGGAGTAAACACTCCTATCCACCATCACATGCAAGTTGGATCTACCTTAGCATCTAATCGATGTTCTAAATAGGGACACATAGATTAAAAAGATAAAAGCAAGGCTACTGCAAGGCCAACACTCGAGTTTTTAGATTGATGAGACAAGGCTAATAAGGCTCAGAGGTCAAATATATGTGCCCTAAATAGAAACAATCAAGTAAACCAAACTCAATGAAGCACATCACTCGAGATATTTATTACACCCAAGAAGAAATAAGATGTATTAGAACCTCAAGAAGTCCTACTGGTGGAAAGGCATGAAGAAGGATAAAGTAGAATATGTGTCTGAATGTCTCGCCTATAAGCAACACAAAATTGAGCATCACCAACCTTCACGATTATTACAACCTCTTTCAATTCATGCATAAAAAGGAGACAACATTATCATGGATATAGTTACAAGTTTACCACAGAGCCAAAAGGGAGAAAACATCGTTTGAGAGATAGTGGATCAATTAACTAAGACAACATATTTCCTGCTCGTCATATCCACAAATCTAGTCAACCAATGGGGAGAATTGTATGTCAAGGAGATAATATGGTTGTATGTTGTGCCATGGACAATTGTGTTAAAGTGCAACAATTGCTTTCACTTTACGATTTTGGAAGATTTTACAGAGGGAATTGTGCACCAAATTCACTATGGGTATGACATTCTATCAACATACAAACAAACAATCAAAAAGAGTTATTCTAATATTGGAGGATATGCTTAAGATTTACTTTAAGGCAACTACAGTAAACACTTGCATGTGATTGAGTCTACATACAATTAATAATTATCAAGCCAACATATAGATAACCCCATGAGGCATTGTATGGACAAAAATGTAAATCACTAGTGAATTGGGTGGACCATGAAGAATGGGCTTTGGCATGACCAGACATGATACATGAATCTAGTGACGAGGTCTAATTCATCTACAGGCACCTAAAGACTACTCATGACATACAGAAGAGCTATGCTGATTAGATACACTAACCTTTGGAGATTTATGTGGGCAACAAGGCATTTCTCAAAGTCAAGCCAAAGAAAATCATTAAGAGCTTTGCTACAAAAGGCAAGCTAGCTACACGATTCATAGGACCCTTCAAGATCATTTAAAGGGTCAAAGA
Source organism: Tinospora cordifolia (assembly GCA_030144865.1). Taxonomy (NCBI): domain Eukaryota; kingdom Viridiplantae; phylum Streptophyta; class Magnoliopsida; order Ranunculales; family Menispermaceae; genus Tinospora; species Tinospora cordifolia. Next base: position 20,831 of record JAJIYU010004341.1, on the reverse strand, counting down.
GAATTCGTACAAGTTAGACCTCACACTTAACTTATCTAACATCCATGATGTGTTCCATGTCTTGATGTTGTAGAAGTATCATTCACATCGTTCACATGTTATTCACAACAGAAACATTCGATTACAAAATGATGTCACCTACAAGGAGTCAGCAATGAGGATTCTTCACAAGAAAACTCACAATTTAAGAAATATGAGGGTATGCCATAGGTGAAGGTTTTATAGAGGAATCATGGAGAAAACAAAGCAATCTCAGAGCTTGAATGTGAGATGTGTGCTAGGTGCCCAAAGTTATTCTGAAGGCAAAATTAATCAGATGACAAGGTAGAATCAAAGAAATTTCTACTCATAACTTTAAAGGACAATTTTTTTAGAGGGATAGTATTATAATACGCCAAAATTTTAATCTTAATCAACTATGGTTAATTACAATTAATCACAATCAAGAATTGGTCAACTTAATAATTATCATACGAATATCTAGAATAATCAAAAAAATTAATTCAAGCATGAAATGATCAAACTAAGCAACAAAGTTTATGTAAAAATCATGAGCACATTGAAGGGGATAGAAAAAATAATATGTAGAGCACTACATCAAGAAAGAAGATAACAATAGAGTGCTACAGAAAAAGATTTAGCATGCTACCCTACGCTACAATTGCTAAGAAAGAGGCATCTTTGAGATGTCCACTTTGCTTGGAGATTCTCACCAATCCAAGGAACCATTAGGTGCCATGTGGCATGCTTATTTGCTACTCATTAGCCATGAAGAGTTTGGCTTGAATCACACACTCTTGTAAAAGAGAGACAGGTGGGAATATTGGCTACTTGACACTTTGTAAATTGGTGAAAGTTTTAATTGTGGCAACCATATTAGTTGATACACTTTCCAAACATCATGCATAACCAATCATCAAGTCTTAGCTTCTCTATTGATCAAAACATTTCCTCTAGACATTGCTTCAACCTACACTTATACTCTCTTGACCTACCAACATTCTAGTACAAAAAAAAAAGCCTAGAAAATGAGAATTTTCATTTTCTATGCGTGTGCTGGTTGTGAAAAAACTTTAAAATATGAAAGGCTTAGTGAAGGAGTCTTGAGTGACAAGGAGACTAGGGACCACCTAGGTAAACATTTGCTCAAACCCATTTCATTTCTATTTCCATTTGAAAAAGAAATCACACAATTGATTCATGACAAAAATCGTGGTTGTCCACCTACTTTAAAAGACATTTTTTACACACCATGGACCGTAACAAACTTGGTTCTATACACCACTGCATTGTTGGCTTTACCGTGATCGCAATGATGCAAGAATGGCACAAATTTGTGACTGATAAACTCCGAACCGAGCTCACAATGTTGGGTGGTTTGTACCTTTTATCTAAGCATTTGAAATATGATGATCAACCCACTTTGGGCTCATTTTTTAAATTGACAATAGACATGTAAGACCACAGCTTATACGTCACTAGAAAGTAGTTAAAACTAGCTTCATAATGCCACAAGAACAGTGCAAAACAATAACCCAAGGTGCTATAAGCATGTATCCAAAGATAAGTGGTTGCAATGCAAATACTGCTATTGTCAAACTTTTGACCTATTGAGGAAAATATGCCATTCAACCTTGAATTTGTAGCAATCAAGTGATCAAACCACCATGACGTTGTAAAGCACTACTGAAAATGAGTCATATAACTCATGAAGCCAAAAAGGACAAGGACTGAAATTAAAATAAAAAGTAGAGCATTATTTTGTGCACACAATATGGAGTACTGCGCTACAACAAATGGTGTAATGCATTGCACTACCTAAAAAGGTTGCGTTGAGGCTGTGTTGCGTTATTAATGTGTAATGTCTGCATTGTTATTTTCCAAAGAATTGTGTTATACACAGTTTCGATTTCACGCACTTGATTCAACTTAATTTAGGACATCTAATAATGGATTACAAAGAACAAAATAACACAAACGAATTGTAATGAAGTACACACAGACACACTAAACTGACATTTGTGTACACATAGGTGTGATCGAGATCGCATCAATTAAAGAGTAGTGTCAAGATACACTTGTTGATTTATAGAGTAAAATGACATGGGTAACTGTTGCACTTTCACGATTTCCTATCTAATTAAGTATATACATGCATTGATTCTTGTAATAAATTTAGGAGGATGTTTAAAGTGCCTCATTTCATATTCATATGTTTGTATGTCCTACATTACCATGATGCATGATATGTGAAGTTTTATTCATGTTGATTGTACAAATTAAATGATGCATGACATGCTAGATACTATGATAGGAATGAGGTTCATATTATGATGTTTTCATGAAGTATGAAAACAAAAAGTTACACAATGACATGTTTCTATCCATGCAATGATGTCATAAAATAAGTTGTACTCATATACTCATGACATTATGAATGGAGTAAATATCCAATAATTACTAAAGTACTTAATGTACCATATTTGAGTATTAATGATAAACATTATTAAGATAAGAATCTACTTTCTAGGACAACTAGCCTTAGGGTGTCATTGGTATTCCAACATTTTTTTCCCAATTAAAGACCTTCTACATCGATTGTATTTTCGTGGGTTGAGTTGTTTTTTAAGAAAATCATGATTGATCATATTTGTCTTGTGAAAATTTGGGTCACATGCATAGCATGGTTGGTTGTATTTGTTCTATGGGTTTTAGTGACTTATAAATTACCAAAAGGCTTGCCTACCTTATCTAATGACCGATCAAAAACAAAATATTATCTAAAACACCTAGTGCGTTAAAGTCTGTGCATAATCTCATTTGGTCCAAATACAAATACAATAGTAGCTATAAACTCATTTGGTACAAATACAAATGGTAGGCATACTACTAATAAAGATGTTATTTAGAGACGAATGTCTTCAGGTATCTGTAAAGATTAAAATGTGGTGATATATTTAAAATAGTTCTCGTCAAGGTGAAGATAGGTAGAAATGGAGTGGCATTTACCTATTTAGCATATAATTCAATTTGTATATAGTTTTTTTGTGCATTAGTTTTCTAATTGATTTTGGAAATTTAATTAATTTTTTGTTTTGAAAACCAATAGAAACTGGGAACTACTTACAATTCTTGTTATTATATAAACCTTTAATTGGGCTGTGTAAGATTATACGTGAGAATTTATATTTTGTATAAGAAAACTTTTGTGGTACAAAATTTAAGTAGATTTACTTATAAATTGTAATACATTTGTATTATCTTATAATAAATTAATTCTCATCTTTCAGAAACATAGGTGATATGTTAAAATCATATTAAATTGGAGTGTTCTTAGTGAGTTTGATTGTATTTGTTTAAATCGTTAACTATTTGAATATACATATTTATTTTTATTCGTTTTTCCTTATGCTTCACCAACTAAATAAGAACAAGCACAACATATATAGCTTTGAGGAACAAAAAAAGCAGACACACACACACCATAAGTACACAACAATTTGCACTATGCATCTTGATATGTGCCATCCAACCGGATATATTCCCATAAATTAGTTTGAACAACCCTTTTCTGCCCGTGCAAATAAGGAATAACAGCTCCACTGTAAAATTCATAACTATATATGTAACTAAGCCCAATAGATCCACCCACCGGAGAACAAGTACCATGAATACAATTAATCTGATTTAGGAATCAATAAATCAATATAATAATTTCATAATGGGTGGAAAATTATAAAGTTAATTAGTTATACATACAAAAATTGCAATATCAAAACTTAGGTCTCTGAATATGTATCTTTGAAGGTTATCCACTAATATGAAAAGGGTAAGCAATTCTATTCGACAAAAAGAACAATACCGGGGGTGAAGGAAAAATAAAATAAAATAAATTGCAACAAGCTCTCATGGTTTCACCTATTGAATGTCAAGTACAAATTTGGACACGTATGGCCCAAAATTTCCGTACCTAAAGTTTCTTCGTATGAGTTATGACCTTAGAAATTTAGAAGTCAGGTCAGTCTGCTTCTCGATAATTAACATGTCCCCACATTATAGTTAATCAAATAATGATGTCTAATCATAATTTCTCCTTCTTCCGTAATTACTATTTCTTTTTTTTTTTTTCTTATTTCATTACAAGACTAATAATTACACTATTAATGTTCTTTTAAATACATCAAATCCTGTAAAGTGTTTCCTAAGGTGACTTAGGTATTGGCCAGCTTTTGCTCTTTCTCACTATTTGGTGATTCAGTTTTGCGCACAACAGATGTATTGAATATTTGGTTTCAAGAATTATGCTCTTCTCGGTGATGACGTATGCAATGTTGACGATAAGATGTCAAAAGAATTATATTCTCTTATTTGCGCATTTGAAGTCAAGATTGTTTGGAAAAAACCCTAAGTCTCTTATTGAGACAAGTAAATTATAGTCCACACAAGGAATATGAATGTGAGCCTCAATCCTATTTCCTTCACGTCTCACTGCAACTACAAACAAATATCTTTACCTAAAAGAAGATCTTTATTTCAACCACCCATTGGTGGAAGAAAATTGAGTATCATGAAGGATATACAAGTATCAGAATAAATAAATTTATTTATTTAATATCTGCATTTTTGTTGTCAATTGAAGATGCCAAAATATAAAATAAAGAGTGCTAACATGAATGTTTACTTAAAAAAAACATTATGTTGGACGACTATCTATTACATCAAATATATTATTTCTTAAAAATAAATATATTTGGATATCTATTTTTTAATATTTAAATTTCTCCTATTTAATTTTTAAACAAGTATCTATTTAGAAAGTATAATAAAACATGTGCATATATATATATATATGTATAAACACTTTAGAAACATATAAACCATACACCAATGTTGTAAATATGTCTTTAAAAATAAAAAGAAAAACTTTGATAGAATCATTTGACGCCTCGAAAAAAAAAATGTATATAATTGATGGAACTATGGAAGATTATTTTTTGACTTAACTATTTATTAAGTTCAGTTTGACGATACCCATAATGTAAAATCCTTGACATTGACAGTATTAATATTGTTTTTAAAGGCAACCCGCTTTGCACTATAGATGTTCAAATGCTTTATGGTATTATGACATACCAAGTTAATTTTGTAATGTTGTATTATAATTACAAATTCGAACTCAACTTTTTTAAATAATATATAATAAAGAAATTACATAAAACGGTTAACATTCTTAACCCTTTTAAATATATTTTTTAAAGGATAAACATATTCATTATATAAAATATGAGTTTTCAATTTACATATAATAAAAACATCTAAAATTATAATCATCTAATTGTGTAGATAAACATTTCAAAAGTATAATTTTAGGACATGATATAAATATTAAAAAGCATCAATACAAAATTTAAGTCTTGACACAAAATACAAACATGTCAAATTGGTCAATTTCGACTTATCATACTATTAGTTTCAAGTTATATTATCATATGTATTGTGACTTATATTGTGATCCAAAATCATAATAATTTTGAAAAGGTAAAATATATTAAAAAGTGTAGGGGCACAGCTTATTTAGGGTTAAGGCTTTACCCTAATATATGAAAAATTATAATCATTACTAATTAAAAAATTGTAATTCAAAAACCTTATAATATACTCGAAATTTAGGGCCTATCAAATTACAAGAGGTGGAAAGTCATAGTTATGCAAAAGAATTCTCATTTAGTGTCAGGTCTAAAAATGCATGTTTCAGTATTAACAATAAAGTTTAGATAAGCTTTTTTTATTGGATAAATTAACTAGATTAAAATAACCAAATCGATTATCCTTTTAATATTAATAGTTTATGTACCTTAAAGTTTTGAATATTAATAGCTTAATAATACCTGAAAATTTTAAAATGAACAATTTTTTTGTAAATATTAAAATAAATTTTATAAATTAATAATTAATAAAAGTTAAAAATTTACGGTTAAAAAGTGTTGAGCAATATACAACCAAGAATTTGAGCTTAGGACCCTAAAAATAAAATTAAATACAACACAAATAAGAATGACTTATCACCTCAATTGGTTAAAAAAGTATGCTAATAATAAGAAGGTTTCAGGTTTGAGCCTTAATTAATGAATTATTTTTTGTAAAATCAAAAAGAACAAAAAATAATATTAGTATAAAAATAAGTATAATTGATCAAACGAATGATTAAATAAAAATTAAAATGGATAAATTAATAATAGTCTTGAATAAAATATACTTTGGCAAAAAAAATATAAATATAAATATAAATTAATAAAATGTACATTGAATTATTTAATAAATATTATACGGTATGTTGGACCTAGACAAATAGCATAATTTTAATAGTGATTTCGTGGAATTAAGTTACACCAAGGACCATAGGATTATATATTAAAAATTAGGTGCCAAAAATTAAATTTTGAATTTTGAATTTCACATTAAAAAATATACGATAATTCAAAATATTTATGATCATTAATAAAATAAAATAAAAAAACATGTACAATTAATGGCTTAATAACGAGACAACATGTAAGAGTAGATTAGAATCAAATTATTTCCAAAGAAAGGGAATGAAATAGAATATTTACACCCCATAGAAATCTCTTTGATTTTGGGAAGAATCATCAAACCCTAGCCAACCTTAAGGATCTCATCTTGGACATCCCATATGATCATGATCTTAGGGCAGAAATTTGTTCTCACACTTCTCACGAACATTTTACAATTCTCTCTAAAAGCCCTATATTATTTTCATTCCCTTTTTCTGCTCATTCAAATCATTCACAAAAGATTTCCCTCGTTATCCATCTTACATCTCTAGGATGGTCAAGAAGAAGGAGCATAAAAAGATCTAAGAAGAACACCTTCAAAATAAGTAAGTTCAAAATTCTCGTACATTCTTTTCCATTCTTCTTTTCTTCTCTTCATCAAACTATCACCCTAAGTTACCTAAATCTTCATATTTTAGCCATGATTAGAACACTTTCCAACACCTTTTCAACCCCTTGAAAATATCCTAAACACCAACCAAACACCCATAAAAAAAACCATCACCAAAACCCTTCAAACTTAGTGGTGTTCTCACTTGAACCCATGTTTTTTGCATAAAGCGAGATCACCCATGGAGCGTCTCTAAAACTGTCCAAAACCTACTATTTTTACATTAAAGAACCCTTAAAACCACTCTTGAATAACCGTTAGAAACCCATTTGAAACCCTTCCAAATGTCATGCAAAAATACTTCAAAACTACATCAATAAACTATTTCAAACCTACACTATGTACAGTTTTTGGCCATACCATCCACTTAGTATTTTTAGTTCACATTTTAATATGTTTTAGTGTTAGTATTACAACCCCAAAAATTTTGAAAATAGTAAGGAAAGGAGGGATGAAAGTCATCCAAAGTAGAGGCAAAGGAAAAAGATGCATAGTAAGGTACAGTCTCTAGTTTAGGGTACATTTTTGCACACATAAGAGACCATTACCACGGACTTGGGCAAAGTATGATTTCTAACATTAAAAAAATCATCCTCTTTTGATGTGTTTTGAATTAGGTAATGTCAACTCAACACCTTACACACAGACTCCTTAGAGTATGTGGGTGAAAAATATTGAAAAAGTGTGTTTTAGACACTATCTGTGTAAATCACATAGATTGAATGTGTGCAGTCACATATAAGAGTATTATGACCTAAGAACAAAGAATAATAGTGCCTCAAAGTGGACATAAGAATGTAAAATGCCAATCATACAGAAACATGTGCACCATGGCTAAAGCACCCAAAACTAGGTGTTTCGAGGGTATTTTAGTACATATAAACATGACTGCAAGTGCTTAGAACAACAAGAGAATAATGATGAAAAGTGTGGGAAAAGATAGAAACAAATTTGTAAAGATATGCCCTCAATTTGGGGGCTAAATAGGCATGAAAATGCCTAAAAACGGTGTTTTCATGTACCTCGGTATTAAAAAAATGGATTAGAACTGAAATTTATAGCCTCTTTACTCTAAGTTAAAATACTTAAAAATTATTTGTGTATGGTTTAGAATTGAAGGAAAGTGATTAGAAATGAAACCCTAGCCCATAGCCTTGTAAGATACAAAATGAGCACAAAAAACTTAAAAGGGAAACACTTTGGTGTACCTTTATAAATAACTTAATATACTTTTATGGATAATAAGGAATACCTAAAGTAAACTTTGAAACATCTTAAGAGTATAACCTAAGAGTTAAAGTGAGTCCCAAAAGGTTAGTCAGGTGAAATGCAAAATTGGGACCCCCATGACAAGGCATAGCCATAGTTTTGGTACAATGGGTGCATAAAGACCATAATTATACGTTAGCAACCTCAAATTCACATAGAACAAGTGAAGAACTCATAAATAATGACTTTTCAAGATTGGAGCATAAATTGTAAAGAACTCTGAGTCATTTGGGTATGGTTGATTAAGTAAGAGCAATGATTAAGATATTGTATCATACCCTTGAATGGCAAAGAACAAATAAGACTAAAGAAGATTTAAGTATACATGAGTGTGAGATATGACAACAAACCTAACATTAGACCTTGATAAGTTAACTTCAGAGGATTGAATATCAAATTGTGGATTGCGAGGAACTCGAAACACAAGTTCATATGGAAATGACTCCTAACTTTCTTTTATATTATAATTAATGAAACTCTCAAATGAATAATGTAATACCCAAGAATTTTGCATAAAATTTAATGAAAGAAATTAAATATTTTGACTTTGAGAAATTCATGATATTCCAAGAAAAATTTATAAATATAAATCATGTACGTATATGATGATATTATTTTATAAATATAGATGGGTATGTGTATATAAGCATTTGTGTTATAACATTTTTATTTAATGTTCTGCATATCTCTTTATGTATATATATATATATATGGGTAATGATATATATAGATATATGAGCAAGATATTCAAACCTATTATAATATGAATTCAAAACCAATAAATTATGGGTTATAATCTATACAGATGATAAATGCAGCAACATACTTAAATTAAATCCATACTTGCAACTTATATGTATAATGATCCATATATAATAATCTGCTATAAATGTAGATTTATTCCATCCTTTCTGTGAATCGATTATATATATATATATATAATGATGTGAATGCAGATTTATCCCGTTATTATTCCGTGAATTGATCTACGCACGTGTTATTCTACGAATTGATTGATATATCCACGCGCGTAATATTTATACATAATGATCAAATGCATCAAAAACTCTCCAAAACTTATAACTTCATGCATAAGGGTCAGGAATCCTAATTCCAAAGCCCTTTGGCTGCCAAAAAATAAATAAATAAATGGAAGGTTTCCATTTCAAAAAGGCCGAGTTTGAACCCCGAAGACTCTATATAAACCTTCTCTCATTTCTATTATTTTTCATCCCAGAGCAAGAGTTAATAAGATTTCTCTTGCTTTTTCTTTCTCTGCTTCCTCTTTGGCATCCCTAATCTCTTTTCTTTTCTTGAGTTGTTCTAAATAGTCAATGGAGTAGTAGCAACGGAATGCTATGCAGATCTTGTGCTGGCAGCGGGAGATGTTTAAAAGGAGTTCAGAAGTCCAGAAGGAAGCAATTCTGAGGTAAAATGACTTCTATATTTTAATTTATTATATTAATTCCAATAAGGCTTGCTTGAGTATTAGATTTTTAATATTAAATACATGTCATATAGAATATGCTTACTTAGGTTTATTTTTATGCATAATCTATGATGAAATGTTACCCTACTAAAATGTTTACATAGTGTCAAATTATTATACTTTTACATTTAAGATAAGATTAAACAAAGATCTTAGCCACTTACTGGCACGGGGTTAAAAGTGCACATGAGCATTCCAATCAAGAGTTGTGAAGTAATAGAGGGTTTAGAATTGATTCTACTTCACTCTAATAAGTCTAAGTTCAATAGTAGTTATTTTCCTAGGGTTAGAATGTTGGGATGTATCCTTTCTATCTGAGTTTGGTATAATAGCTAGTTCCTCCATTAACTAGCAGCCCATGGTCTATACCTTAGACACTTGCCCAGTACTCTACTGCCTAAGCTCTGACCTTTGCCCAATATATCTACTAACTAAGCTCTGATACCACCTTTATAACACCCCGATTCCTAAAACACTCACAATTACTACATTGATGTAACAACCCGTAAATTTTTATGACACGTAAAGTAATTTGAATAAAAGTAGATGCATATAAATACAGGTATTTATATGAATTATGTGTGTACGTACGTGTTAATTACGCAAATATATTAAAATACAGGTTACGTGAATAAATTAAATAAATTAAATTATTTATTGAAAAATAATTGTGGTATAAAAAGAAAAATAAAATAAAATAATAAGAGAAAATGAAATAATAAAATAAAATGAAAAAAATGAAATAAGAAAAATAAAGAATTTAAATGAGAGCAATTTATATATCAAGTTGGTTAATATATATAAGGATGAAATGAAATGATGTTGGGATACATGTATTAATGTAATATTGGGGGTGTGTATAAGGAATGGGGCGGTTATGATTTATATTGGGTGGTGTAATCACGGTTGATAACAAGTGATGAAGGAGAATGAAAGGGGTGATAAGATAGTTTGAGAGTTATTTAATAAATGAAGCACTTGAAGTTGATTGGCTAATGTATATACATTATACAAATGTGTATGGGTGGTTGAGTGGCACATGAGCAAAAGGAATTAAGTGGAGCAAACCATTTCAATTTGATAATTGACAATATATATAAATTTCCCTTAGCTTGGCACGTTGGGTTGGAAAAAAAAAAAAAGAAAACAAAATTTAAGGTGGCTAATTAATGCATTGAAGGTGAAATTACCATATAGATACATGGTGGGTTAATTGATTATGAGGGTAATTTGGTAATCTCCTCGGTTGCCAATGTTGCTCAAATCTTAGATCCCCCATTTCTTCATTTCTTCATCTCTTCATTCTTTACGGGACGCACTACACAGGGGAAAAAAAAAACACAGAAGCAGAACGTCCAGCAAACAGGAAGAAGGGGAGAATCTGGTTTTCTCGTTGGATTTGTCGCGCAAGTAAGCTATTTCTTCAAATTTCAATTACAAAAACGCTAATTAAGCTTCGTACTACAATCCTAGAGGTGTAATTTTTGTTGTAGGCAGTGTTTTATAGCAGTACCCAAAAAATGGGTGTTTCCCTACAGTGAGTGAAACTCAACAAAAATTATACCAAAACACTCCTGGCGATAAGTAGATCTCAGATATGCGGTTAGATTGTGTTAGTTTACCCTGTAGATTTTAAAATAAATGCACAAAGTTTTATAACCTTTGGATAGGCTTTTGATAGTGTTAAACCCCAATGAAAGCTTGATTTGAAGCTATAGAAATGTAGAGAACAAAAATACGTACCTATCGACACCAAAAGTTTGAATTTTGGATATCAATTAGAATTTTGGTGAACGATTGAGCAATGGGGGTTTTTTAAAAATATATATATAAAAGATTACAAAAAATATGATTTAAAAACCTATTTAAGTTATTTTCTGTCGTAAAAATATTTTATCTAAGCAGAAAATTAGTTTTATGATTATTAAGATTATTCGAGTCAATGCGCATCAATACGTGAGGTCTGATGTGCATGTATGATTAAAAATGGAAAATAAATACGTTAGAAATTAATTATAGAAATGAATTTGAATTTGATGGATGCTTTTGAAATTTTTGATAGGATAACTTTGATGAATTGAGTATAGAGGTTGAAATGGATACTGAAAATTGATTGACAATAATTTTGGTGAGTGATCTTTATTTTGGGATATTTCAGAGAATATTGCTTTATGTCTAAAACTTCTGATTTTTCTTAAATATGAATGGATGCACCTGATGTGATATAAAATGATGGATTATATATTATTGAATTTTATAGTAAAGGTTGGAAAAGCCGGTTATTTACCAGAGAGTGAGTTATGTGCCAACGGGGTTTAGTGTTGGTATTCTGTGAGTATTTCTTTATCTTTGTCATTTATATGGCATTGTAGATATAAAAAATGGTTTGAATGTACGCATGTTTTTTATATGAGCATATGTTGCATTTGATTTGGATTTCATGAAATTTTACTTACATGGCAACGTGTTTTGGATTTGCAAGAGCAAATCTAAAATATGATATCATTTCGATGGACTGAGTCATGGGGAATAATACTTCTTTATGTGATAATCCTATGAGACTGAGCCATGAGAAGTATCAGTCTTTTCCTATGTGATAATCCTCGAAATGAGTTGGAAACGGGAAAAAATCGGAGTTGCAGTCTACTTTTGTTGAGGCCAAACAAGAAGTGAGACTAACTCTAGATCTCGAAGGATGAGAAGATGCATAATTGTTTTAAATAGAAAGATAAGGAGGTGCATGATTGTTTTAGATTGTTATGAGCACTATGTTAAATGCATTTAGGTATTTTGTAAATGAGCACACGAAATTTAAATGTTTTATTTGATTTGAGAACTTGCATGTTTATGTAAATGCATATAAATGCCCTAGATAAAGAATATTCACTGGGCATGTTGTAGCTCACTCAACTTTTAACATTTCAGGAACCAATAGAAAAGGAAAAAGGCCAGCACGAGAAGAGCAGACAACTCTTCCAGGTTTACTATGTGCGTTGGCTTATATGGTTTATGAGTTTTACTTTTGTAAAATTATAATTATCATTGTATATGTAGTATCAGCTAGAGAGATATCAGTTACTTTCACTAAGATGAGAGTGGAAAATAGTTTTAATTTGTGAATGATATATGAAATATACTGTGTATGTTTGTGTGGATCATAATATTGTTTATCAGGTGATGAATTTTTTTGAGATAAGTCAAAATTTTAGAGGAGACTCTGTCAAAATTTCTGTAGGGATATTGAGTAGGATTAACTGAGAGGCTGACATAGTACTGTATACGTAGATGTAGCGTATATGGTATTGTGTGCCGGTCGTGACGTCACTTCTATGAAGTGGGTTGCGACAATTCATCTCATTCTTAGAGATACATACACATACATATTAATATTTTGTTATATGACATAATCGATAATTGAGATATTACTTGTTTCACACATCAATAATAATCTCCTAGTCCCATCAGGTCACATCGTACAAAATCATATAAATAAATAAATGAATAACAAATAGGTTTATAACTAAAACATGGGATTTCATATTTGTTCAATTTAACCCAATAATAATCAAACTAACATCTGTCCCATGGCTTTGTTTTAAATAACAACTTAATAAATGAATAAAGGGGAATTCTTTGACTTCAAGTACCTAACTAAAGATAATAATAAACTTATGACTAAGACAACCTCATCAAGGAGGTCTACCACTAACTACACTCTACTTCGTCTCATCAACGACAGTGTTCAATTATTGGGTACCTGAAAAATAAGAAATGGGGTAAGCTCAAAGAGCCTAGTGGATCGCACACAATATATCTTGAGCATTATTAAAGTCAAAACACAGAATATGCAAACACTTATCAAACATTAGGCATTTCAAGCAATTCAATTGTTTTTCAGTTGACATTCAAACCGAAAGGACCATCCTCAGTGTTCTCATCAAAACAACAAGTGCCCAGCGCTAATGACAAGGAGGGGTCTTGCCCATCATCCAATGTCTAAAAACAAGGGTCCAACTCAGTGTTTCATTTAAAATATAATATCAATTTCATAATTTCAGAACACCCACAATGATTAATTGTGACTCACTGAGCCGATACATGGTTTAGTTCTTGATTACTGTAATCTTAAAATGTTTAACAAGATCAAGTGTTTAGCATGCTCAACATCTCATATTTTTCACACATAACATAAAAATATTGTGAAGACATGAACTCAATATGTACACAATTATAACACATGTTATTCAACAAATAAAACGTATTAGTCATCATATCATACCTGCGTGAAATCAATCAAGTATAATTATAATATAATCATATCCTAGCATGCTCCTAGGTATTCAATCAAATAAGCATACAATCGTATACTATATTTAAAACTAAAATAATACAAAAGAGCACGGTTATCATCTTCACCTATCAGTGCACTTCTTCAACTCTTGTTCTTATAGACTATTAACTTGAATGTCGTGAATTCTCAATCTAAAATATTTAAGGTAATTATTTTTAGTAATTGAACATCATATGATATTTTTACCCCATAAATTTATAATTTTTTTAACAAACATGACAAATAATGCACCATTCACCTTTTAAGTGCATTTAGTGCGCAATGTTCTCCTTGTTCGATAATTGGACTTGACTTATCCTTTTTTTTATTTATGAACACTCACTATCTAATTACTTTTTAAACCTTTTTAAATCCCTCTGAATCTATTAAATATTCATCCATGACCAGCATGCATCATGTGCACGAAATCATAGTCGTTTTCATGACTTATACGTATATTCTCAAGATTTGATTTATATTAAAGCCTTACACCCATTTCTAGCCTCTTAAGCATGTTTAACCATCAATTTTCAGCAAGCTACCTTGCTGGTTTTTGATTCATGTATGCATCAAACAATACCCTTTTAGTGATCATGATTAACCATCTCTTAAACATGCATGTATCCTAATTATTTCATGCATACAGTTCTTATAGGTATACTATTTTATAACACTCCAATATTAACATTACATGTAACTTAGATCCTCATTTTCCAACAATCTACTTGCTGGTTTTTGACATATAAATGTATGGAACTTTCTCCAAATTTACAATTACATGTCACTTAAACATGCCTATACCCTAATTATATCATGCATACATGCCTTGTTTGTATGTTTTATCATCATGCCCTAAAAATCAGAATTTTGTACATCTGTATTCATAATTTCCTAGCAACCCAACTCATTGGTTTTTCATCAAATAACACCTTAACATCACTTTACTATATATATTGTTAATCTCTACATGCATCATGCATAGTTACTAGTTTCATGAACATACATGCATATTTGATCTCTTTCCCCATGTAGATGGTATTTCCTTCCACCTTTCATTAGATTATTTGCTATAACCCTCTAAATCATTAATTTATAACCCTCTAAATCATTAGATTAATTGCTAGAAATCAAAAAGTGACCATTAGGAAGGAATAAGATCGTTACCTTTCTATCGTTGCCTAAAATGTCTCGTTGATGATGTGTGCTTCAAAAGAGAGTTATTGGCTCTTCTTTGGGCTGATCTATTTTTCTGTTTTGATGATGGAATTTGAAAAATATTTCAAAAATTTTTGATAGAAAGAATGATCACATCAAGGGGTAGAAAGAAGAAGAAAAGAAAAGATAAAGAGGGTAGTGAAGATAGTGGGGGTATTACCTAGTAGAAGGGATTGTTATGGCTTAATGCGTGCACTATCAACCTTTTGTGATGTTCTTCAATGGCTGGAAGAAGGAGACGTCTAACAAGAGGGGAGAATACCAAAATCAGTATCTAAAGATAAAAAGAAGGGAAAAAGGAAGAGAATAGGATCTTGTGTAGGGGTAATACCTTATGAATCGATGTGTGTGCTTTACTTTGATACTATTTTTCTTAGATTGAGAATTGGAACTACTAAGATCTTGCAATGGATGAGGGAGGTCAACTATAGTAGAGGGAATAGGAGGGGAGTCAATTATTTTAAAGTGGAAGGAATAGGGAAGATGCCACATTAATATAGGAAAATGTTAGTATGGATAAGGTATGAGTAAGTGTTTGAGTTTACCTTGAATTCCTTGTTGTTATCTTAGTGATATTTGATCTTGATCCAAATTGCTCACCCTCTAATCCTCATATGGAGTGGAGAGGTTACTCAAATTCCGTTTTTGGATTTTGTGTGTGTTTAGGACACCTTTTCGTATACAATTTCTAATACATACAATATATACTCCTTATACACTTAAATATGCATACTTTACATTATTTTTCTACTAAATTTCTGATTTTTATTTTGTGTTTTGGTTACCAAAATTTAATTTATTAAATCTTTTACTAGTTAATAAAATTCAGATAATATTTTTAATTAATTAACTATTTTATTTTATTATTAACCAATATACATATGTATATGTGTATATAAATTATTTCTCATATATATATGTGTGTGTGTGTGTCTGTGTGTATGTATGTATATCTTTCTCTTTTTTTTGAATCTTCATCCTACTAAATTAAATGTCTTTTATTTATTTATTTATTTTCTCAATTATTACAGGTTTTGCATACACCTGAATTGAATTTAATTGAGAATACGATTCTCTATTACGTATCTTATCAGATACTGAAACGGATTCTACGTATCTTATCAGATACTGAAACGGATTCTAACTTGCAGATAATGGCAAAAACCCGCGGGAATGCAACGAGGGCTGAAAACACTGACGAATCTAGTCAAAGGGATCATAGGGCACCGATGGCAACAATAGCTCTAATTGGAATGATGTTATCACCAGAAATGGTGACTGAGATCTCTCGATAGGTGCTCGAGCAAGTTGTGAGGGCATTGCCACAGGTGCCACCAAAGTTGCACAGGTCGTGCCATAGCCTCAGATACATGTACAGCATTAGGAGCAGATTATGAGGCAGTCTGTCGAAAGACTTGAGCATGAGGTTCCAGTCTGTTGAGGGCACACGATGACATTAAAAATAAGGAACAAAGGGCAATGTTATTGAAGTTACAAAAACTTCAGCCATCTCAATTTGATAGCACATCTAACAGCATAACAGCCAATTACTAGTATCAGGAGCTCAAGGAGCATCTGGATGTGTTAGTGGCAGTGAGTCCTCGCAGAGTTGCACTAGCCACCCATCAGTTTTAGGGACCAGATAGGAGTTAGTGGAGGATGATAAAGGCAGATTTGAACACTAATGTTCGATAGATGAACTGGGAAGAATTCAAGGCGATATTTTATGAGAAATTCCTCCTAGAGTTTACGCTGAGGAAGATGCAATATGATTTTGTCAGGCTAACCCAGAGGGACTTGACGGTAGCCGAATACAATATCAAATTTACTAAATTGGCCAAATTTTCACTTGAGCTAATTAGGAAGGAGAAGATGAAGGCCAACCAATTTACAAAGGGTCTTCAGATCAAGATCCAAAGAGTGATAAGGCTAATGGGTGTAAAGACATACACAAACATTGTGGAAAATGCATTAATATTGGAGCTAGAACTCAATTTTGAGCAGAACTTGATGAACAAGAACAAGAGGTCGAACAACGGCTGAGAGTTCCAAGGGAACCAAAAGAAACATAATAAGAATTAGCCACAAAGGCACCATAACAATAATTGAGTAGACAAACAGTTGGCTCGAAGAGAAGGAGCTTGCTACAACTATGGTCACAAAGGGTACCTTACGAAAGACAAAACAATGTTTAGGGTGGAAACCAAGGTGATCATGCACAGCAATAATCACAACAACGCCAACCTCAAGCCCAACAGTAGCAGCAACAACAACAACAAGGCAAACATAATCAATCTTGAGTATTTGCTCTAAAGGACGGATAGGAGGACCCAGCTCCGACTGTTGAAGGTACAATTCTGTTGTTTAATGTTGTTGTTAAGATATTGTTTGATTCGGGTGCTACTAAGTCGTTTGTGTCAGAAGACCTAGTTAAAAGGTTACAGTTAGTGAATGTCACACCACCAAAACTATTGTATGTATCCATTCCCATAAAAAAAACACTGTAGTTACCCGAAAAGTTTGTAAATGTGAATTGAAATTTGGAGACAAACTAATAATTGTCGACCTTATGGTATTACCTTTCAAAGGGTATGATGTGATATTGGGCATGGACTAGTTTACTCAACACTGGGCTCAGATTGATTGCCCAAGACCAAGCATCACATTGACTCTACCATCCGGAGAGTTAGTGAAAGTCAATAACGATATGCGAAAACTACCTCGGAGTCTTATGATAGACATGTTGCATTGTTTAAAATAAAGTGAGGACTTCAAGCAATTATTGTAGGATGATACTTGGGAATCGAAAGAGATTCAAGAGATACTGGTAGTTCGAAAATACGCAAACATGTTTCCAAACGATCTACTTGGATTACCGTTACATCGATAGGTGGAGTTCAAGATTAAACTACATCCAGACACTAATCATATAGTCATTCCTCCCTATAGAATGGCCCCAGTAGAATTGATTGAACTAAAGACATAGCTAGATGAACTCTGTGCGAAAAGATTCATTAGACCTAGTGAATCACCGTCGGGAGCTTTAGTATTATTCATAGAAAAGAAAGACAGATCTATGAGGTTGTGCATTGATTATCAAAAGTTAAATCAGGCGATAGTAAACAATAAGTATCCCTTGCCAAGAATAGATGACCTATTTGATCAATTGATGGGAGTCACTCATTTCTTTAAGATTGATTTTAGATCAAGATATCATCAATTGAGAATCTGAGAGTCAGATGCACACAACATAACCTTTAGGACTCGATACAAGCATTTTGAGTTCACAGTAATGTTGTTTGGTTTAACTAACGCATCAGCTGTATTTATGGATCTGATGAACCAAGTGTTTATGCAATACCTTGATCAATTTGCAGTAATATTTGTAGATGACATCCTAATATACTCTAAGTCAAAAGATGAATACTTAGAACACTTGAGGATTGTGTTGGAGACCCTTAGAAGGAACTAGTTCTATGCTAAGTTCAACAAGTGTGAATTCTAGATGAAGAAGGTCAAGTTTTTTAGCAATATAGTATTAATGAAGGCATCTCTGTAGACCATGATAAGGTGGAAGTTATCACGGACTGAAAGCAATCTGAAACAGTTACGGAGATCAAAAGTTTCTTAGGCCTGGCATGTAATTCCCTAATAAATTCTCGAAATTTTAAGAATAAGAATATATGATATCATAAACGAGTCCAAAGAAATGTTAAGCACAATTAAACACCTTAGGAGTAAAATGACAATTTGGACACACAGGGGTAAAATAGTTAATTCACATGAAAATGAACTATAGAACAATATTGTATGAAATAATGATTTTAAGTACAAAAAGTTATTTGGACGAACTGAAAGAAAATTTATCATTTTAACTAAGATTAGCTGTCTGTAACAATGTGGAGTCAATTATGAAGTCATTATAGAGTCATGTGAAGTCAATTATAAAAAAAACATCAAATAAATATAAAGTCAACATGAAGTCAATGCAAAGTCAATGAAAAGTCAATTAGGATGTCATCTACTCGAATGATATTAATTGTTCTATGTCTTTCATGCTTAATATGATGAGATGAATGACTGTGTGATCTTAATTAAAGTTAAACTAAGACTTGAACCACATACCGACGTAGTGGTCCAAGGGAGATCATTGTAGGTGTTCTTGCAAATGGAATGATGGGTTAGTCTCTAATTCTCGATGATGGAACGATGGGTGTAACCCTAGTTCTTTGGTGATGGAGCGATGGTTGTGACTCTATGTAATACCCACAAATTTCGGTGTTGTAATACTCGAAATTCGAAAAGAAAAAAAAATTAAAATTTACTGTACTATTCAAATATACGGTTACTGTGCACAAATACGGTCACTATTTTGTCGGCAGACAAAATAACTTTCGGCAGGTTACTGTAGCTACAATAACAGGTACTGTAGCTATAGTAACAAACTATTCACAACTGTACGGTTTCGTCTTTTTCTGCCAGAAAATTCTATATAAAACCCCCCCCCCCCCCCCTCATTCTGAAAAATTCATTCCAGCAAGAAAGAAAGAATTTCCTTGCTTACTCTCTTCTTTTCTCTTGTTCTTCAGCTGTTTTAGACAGCAAATATAGTAGTAGGAAGGGAAAAACCCCAGTTTCTGCATAGCAGTAGTGAAGATCTACTGTTGGGTGCCTCCTTTGAAGCAATAGGAAGGTGGTTCTAATCAAAGCAGGTATAATCACTCTGCTCTAGTCTTTATTTAAGTTGGGAGGTATTGTTGTTCATTTAAATACACATACGCAGTACTGTTCATATATATGGTACTGTTCATACGGTATTGTTCACTGATACTATTTGGCACTGTTCATTTCTACGATACTGTTCATGTACATCGATTAAATCACATTTTCAACATGTACATCCCGAAGACTGTTGATCAAAGTCTCAAAACAAGTTGAGATAATACAACAAGGATTTAGAGAAATACTACTGAGGTGGAAGTGATTACTCTACTCTCTAGTATTATTTGAATTTTAATGCTGAATATGTAATGTTTGTATTGTTTGAATATCTAGAATTATGCATGATTATTGATTTAATGATGTGTGAAAGATTTACCTTTAATTTTAAATTTATGACCAAGAGAGTATGCTCTGTAGTTGCGTCTTGTACGATCTCCTACATCAGAAATCGACAGTCATTGTTTTTATTTGATGAAAATATTGATTTATGATGTCATGCTGATGTAATTATTGTTGAAATATTTATTTTATTATGCTCTGTTCACAAAAAGAAGATTAATAAAGATTTTAACCACGTACCAGCGCGGGGACGAATGTCTTCGTGTGTGTTCCATGCAGAATTAGAACTGGTTGTCATGATTGACACCTGAATAAACTGGGTTTCAGAAATGATCTCAGAGAAGGGTTTGAGTTTCAGAATTGATCTCTCTCCCAAGATCTGGAACACAGAGGTTAACCCCTTTCGGTCTAATTGACAACTCTTGATAAATAAATGTTTGAAACGCCTAATGGATGATAAGTGTTTGCATGTTCAATGTTTAGTTTAAATAATGCTATGGATGT
>JAJIYU010004340.1:0-24576 GCA_030144865.1 Tinospora cordifolia | reverse complement strand
ACATCATCACACATGCAAGATTCATTCAAATTAAAATAAAGAAGTAAAGGTTAGAAGTCACTTCCACCTTAAATGCGTCCCTTCTGCGCACCTCTGAAATCTAGCAGAGTTTCGTTGCTTCAAATCTTCCAAACACTCAAGAACTCTTAAGAACACTCAAGAACACTCAATAATAGTTCAAGATCACTCAAGAACTAAGGGGATTGCCAAGAAGAAGGCTAGAAGGATTCAAGAGAGACTAGTATGCTCTTGAAATTGAAATGAATGAAATTGTGAGCATAGGGGTCCTTTATATAAGCTTCAAACTAGTGTGAAATGGCAAGTTTTTTGGTGTTAATCTTGCAAAAATTCAAATTTTCGTGCCCCCAAAGCATAGAAAAATAGTACGTATTTTTCTTTGGAATTTTTTGGAGTTTAGAAACATTTTTTCGGATTTTTATTCGAATTTTTTGTTATTTTTCGATTTTATTTTCGGAGCCTCGATCACGAGCCGTCGGATTGTCCTCAGGATATGTTTTGCGATCAGATCGGGCGAAAAGAATTGCACCCGTTAGATTTGCCTCGAGACACGCAATAAAATTCGATCGGCACCGTTGGATTGTTCTCGGATCAAACAACAGAACCGAATCCTCGATCTCAGCCGTCCGATCGTTCTCGAGCTCATAAACAGATCGCAAATTCATTTTTGCGGATGGATCTTCGGCCGTTGGATCAGGCAGATTTGATCTCAGACGTTGGATCCTTCTCAATCGATGTGTACGTTCGCGATTGGGTTTTGGCAGGTGAGATTTTGGCCGTTGATGATCCTCGATTACAGCATCAGATCGCGATTGAGATTTTCGGATTTGGTCTAGACTGTTGATCATCCTCGATCGATGTATCATTTCGAGATCTCCTCAGCGCGCCTCGTTTTGAGCCGTTGGATCGCACAGATCGTCCTCGAGTTTTGTGTGCGGTCCGATTTCGCGATGATCGTCTCGCGCCTGTGATCTAGGCCACTAGATTGAGTCGACCGATCGTGAGCCGTTCGATCTACGTGATTCGGTGCTCCTGAACGTCGTTTTAGACTTCGATCGTGACAGTGAGATCTCAGATCCTACAGATGATGGATTTCTGGCCGTTGGATAGTGTTTCTAATTACAAAATCACTTTTTAAGGTTTCTTTTATCCGAAAATTGCTAATTATCAACCCAATTTCACTTTCTAATTTGTGTAAACATTGATTTTTACTCAAATCATGCTATTTTAAGGATTTACTAATATTTTTTCCTTTTTAATTATTTAATATTGCATTTATTTGATATCTTTCTATTTCTTTAATATTTTTAATGCTAACAATTAAATAATTTGTATTTTCCATTTC
The DNA here is from genome assembly GCA_030144865.1 of Tinospora cordifolia. NCBI lineage: Eukaryota > Viridiplantae > Streptophyta > Magnoliopsida > Ranunculales > Menispermaceae > Tinospora > Tinospora cordifolia. Next base: position 23,213 of record JAJIYU010004340.1, on the reverse strand, counting down.
CATGTATTTTTATTTATTTCATATTTCATTTTCAGATAATAATTTATAAAGTACACACTATTATTTACATAATGTTTGATTTATTTTTAATAAATATATTTTATTTAATTATATGATTTTTTTTCTATGTACATATTCCTGTAATATGTAGTATTTATTATGTGAACACACACCTTATTTATTTGCATATTAGCCAATATGCATATTATATCTATTTATTTCTTAAGTAATTCCTTACATTTCATAATTAATTCTTCTAAACCTTAATTTTCATTTAATTATCAAATTAAGGTCTTATTTGCTTAATTTTTTTCTATATCTCTAACATATTTTATTTTTCATGTGCTAACCCACAATTTGCACCAAAAAATTTTCTTAAAATCTTTGGAATTAATTCACTTAACTTGTTTTATTTATTTTAAATTTTTTGACAAAATTCTGGGGTATTACAACTTATATTTTGTTATTGTGACACCCTAACCTCAGCTTTAGACTCCTTGGAATGAATCATCGAGTAACCTTCCCCCGAAGTTGTAGTCGTCAAATTTTCTCTCCTGATTCCCACATGTATGTAAACCTATATGCATGCATGAAATAATTAATTCAAATAAAATAAGCAGCGAAACAAATCTCAAAGTCTAAAACATAAATGTTCATTTTAAAATAGTCAAAGTATGACAATTCTGGTTCAAAGCCCAAAACATGGGAATTTAAAAGTAAATATACCTCTTAAAACCAAATAGATTCATGCCTGAGTCAATATTTACATCAAAATACATGCCAAAATAAAATAAAATCAATCTCTCAGAGTTTCTTCCTGTTATGCCTTGAAACCCATATAAATCAGTGTAAATCTCTCCTGTGGGTACCTGAAAAAGATAAAATGAACGAGCTCGAAAGCCCAGTGGGTCATCCCTACACATCACAAGCATTACAAAGATCAAACCCAAAACATGTAAGAACTTTCAAAGCATTAGTCGTTCCACACAATAGATTGGTTTGTTGTGACCTAAGTCCAAAGGAGATGATCTCCTAGAAATCCTTGGTGGTTCCAAAATGCCATGATACGCTAAGCTCAGCCATATCTCGCAAGTAGGTATATGCTACAATTCCCCAACCATAAACAATAAACACATCAATTCTACTTGCGTTAAGTTTTAAGTACACTGCACAACCATACTTGGGGCCCTTAAATCAATCATCATACACAAACATCCAGGTACATTACACAGCCATACCTAGGTTATTCAGGTATGCTAAGCTCAGCCATACCCTTACAATCCACTATCTCAGAAATAAATAATACTAAACAGTCATTTTCATTTCCAAGTACTCTTAACTAAATAATATAGCATCAGAGTGGGGCTACCTACACCAGCTGCGATTCTTCTTCTTCGTACGAGCAACACCATGTAGTTCCTCTTTCTTTCATCTCTATTCATGAATTGCACACAATAGAATGCAAAAACCCCAAATCAATTTGCCCCAAATTAGAAAACACACAGCTTTCTTCTTTTTTCATTTGTGAAAACCAAACCCAGCACGATCTTGATTTTTTTTTCTTTTTTCCTCTGTTTTCTTCATTCTTCTTCACGTAGTTTCTAGGTTCTTCCTCTTTTTTTTCTTTCTTTTTTCTTTTTTTTTTTTCAATCTTGCCCTAATGCTTGAAAAGCAAGCTTTTATTTTCTTTTTCAATCATCTCATATTTGATTTATTTCTTGAACCGATATTTGATTTTATTTCTTCCTCAAACCATAGGTTATGCATACATTTAAATAAAATATGATTTTAATTCATTTACTTCTTGATTAATTGATTTTATATTTTTGTTGTCGACGTTCAAGCATTTGTAAAATTTTGGGATATTACAACTTACCCCCCTTAAATGAAATGTTGTCCTCAAAATTTGAATCAAGTTAATACCCAAATGGTACATATCACAATTTTTAGAATATACCACCCCTTTAGTTTACTTACTAAGTTTGTAGATCGAATTGATAGGAAGTAACTATCTTGTCAGTCGATCTACAATTTTCAATGGACCATTTTGCTTCTGCTGCGTCACTTTGACCCTACATAGAGGATTTGGCTAAAGACTCTATTCCTCAGATTCATGAATACAGTTGATGCATTTATCAATCCACACTAGATTCATCATCTTGTAAGGATAAAGGATGTGAGTTTGTTGCCCCTTTAAAAGTATTCTTAGAAAATCAATTTATATTTCCTCAAGTCTTTCACGAAGCTGAGTAGTTCCATGAGTTTCTAAACTGATGCAACTCAATTGTTTCTTAGTGTTCCATAATGATCACCACCTTTTAGCTTGAGGTATCACGTCTTCAATTGTCATTAGTGATTTTGGAATAATGTGTGTCCTATTTTCAGTGGAAAGATTGTGAATGTAGTCTTCTTTCCAAGTTAACAATGAAAAGAACTACGAGTTCACAAACTCTGGCATGATTTAATATAGGAGCTATGATATTCTAACCCAAGTATTATGTGTGACATACATGAAATTTCCATAAAAGAAATATGGAGACTTACCAACAATCTGATGTATGTTCTTATCAGGGATGGATTTGAGCTATTCAGACATTTTCATTTTCATACAACATATAGTTTGGCAGTTTATGTGGTGAATAAGTGTAACTTTTGAGTTAGGGTTCTGACATAGATGAGCTAAATTAGACACTTATATAACCATCATACTCTACCATTTGTGCTCTTGCTACAGTCTCCCTCAAATGTGTTGGGTTGTAGCTTATGAAATTTGCTCAACAACTCTCATTGCTCCCTACAATAACTAACTAACCCAATCAGTGACACTATGTTGGGGAGTTCGGCCTCCTGATGAGCATACGGTAGAGGTGAAGTTTGTGGCTCTGTCTATGGCTGTATCGATACTGGCAATTGTTGTGTCACTGTTGGCTGTAGGGTTCTCACCACTTGCTCCACAATCCTGAGAGTGACCTCTAACATCACTCTCTGTGAGATCTCCGCTACAATTTTTGAAGTCACCACCGCATCTACTTATGTCCCTAGCACATGGGTACTATCACTTCTCTATTCTGTCTCTACTCTCATCTTGAGTTATTTTCCTCACAACACTATTTAAAAGTAAAACATTTGGTTTAGTACCCAATAATTTTAATCATGATGAAATACAAATTCCATTTATCACAATTGATTAATAACCTATTCTTATGTGAAATCAAGATTTCAACACTCCTCTATTTTCTTCAACATTTGAATACTATGACTTGTAATAACTATCATTCATTCTAACCCACCTATACCCTTCTCGTTATCATACTACAGTAACTCTATGTCCATTGTCTCTAAGTTCTCAATGTGTTTCAGTGGTCTAGGGGTTTATGCTTCTAAGCCAGCAACATTTTATTTGTTCTCGAGTACAGGAGTTTGGATTATGATACTCGAAATAATTATATATATATATATATATAACAAACATGCAATCAACACCCAATCACACAATGCATCCAAACATAATGAAATTCCAAGCTTCCTGTGTGCTTCCATGTTCGTGTGCCTAAGTTCACACTCGACCTTCCACACTGATGCCTTCTTAAAATTCCATTACACCCATTACAATGGTGCAAGTGTCTCGATCTCTAAGGCTGATACAAGACCCACCATGTTGGACTACCCCATCTCAATACAACACAGTGCGTAAAAGGTTAGCCAAAGAAACCGATCACTCACCAAACATGATCCATTATTCTCTAAGTTTAGGATTCCTCCATATCCCTGAATCTCCATGTACCCCATCCTATAGAGACCAAAGATTCAACCTCCTCCCGAACTCGGGTTCTAACCAAACAAGTGTGCGTTCATATACGTTTTCTGTTTCTAACCTATGCCCTAATGTCTTTTAATTTATTTATGACCCATGTGTCCTTCGTAGCCACACTTGGTTTCTACCTAAATCTAGTGTTTCCATACAATGCATAATTGATTTAGTTAACTTCATGCCTAAGTTCAAAACTCATTTCCAATGAAAAACAAATCCGATAAAATTCGTTTTCAATGAAAACAATTTAATAACTATAAAACCATGTAATATTTGGAGTAACTTTAGAGAGAATGCTAAACAGCCATTACCTCATAGCCTGGACAAGATAACGCTAGACAGTCATTACAGCATAGCTAGGACGAGATAACGCTAGATAGCCATTACCTCATAGCTCGGACAAGATAACGCTAAATAGCCATTACCTCATAGCTTGAATAAGATAACGCTAAACAACCATTACCTCATAGCCCAAACTTGATTCCATTATGCACCTGTTTTAATCTAAGGCTCTACATATCATGTTCTAGTTTTCCCAAGAGCTTGATAACAGCTCTAACTCTGCGATATCCAGAGCTACTAACTATGCTCTGATACCACTTTGTGACACCCTAACTTCAGGTCTGGACTCCCTAGAATGAATCATCGGGTAACCTTCACTCCAAGTAGGAGTAGTCAAATTTTCTCTCCATATTCCCACCTGTATGCAAACTTATATGCATGCATGAAATAATTAATTCAAATAAAATAAGCAGTGGAATAAATCTCAAAGTCTAAAACATTAATGTCCATTTTAAAATAGTCAAAGTATGACAATTCCTGTTCAAAGTCGAAAACATGAGAATTCAAAAGCAAATATGCCTCTTAAAACCAAATAGACTAATGCCTGAGTCAATATTTACATCAAAATACATGCCAAAATAAACTCAAATCAACCTCTCGGAGGTTCTTCCTGCTATGCCTCAAGACCTACATAAATTAGTGTAAATCTCTCATGTCGGTACCTGAAAAAGAAAAAATGTGTGGGCTCGAAAGCCCAATGGGTCATCCCGGCACATCACAAGCATTACAAATATCAAACCCAAAACATGCAAGCACTTTCAAAGCGTTAATCATTCCACACAATAGATTGGTTTGTTGTGACCTAAGTTCAAAGGAGATGATCTCCTGAAAATCCCCGGTGGTTCCAAAATGCCATGATACACTAGGTTTAGCCGTATCTCGCAAGTAGGTGTACGCTACAATTTCCCAGCCATACACAATAAACACATCAATTCTACTTACGTTAAGTTTCAAGTACACTGCACAACCATACTCGGGGCCCTTAAATCAATCATCAGTCAATCATCAAACACAAACGTCCAGGTACACTGCACAGCCATACCTGGTGCATTTAGATACGCTAAGCTTAGCCATACCCTTGGAATCCACTATCTTAGAACAAATAATAGTAAACAATCATTATTCATTTCCCAGTACTCTTAATTGAGTAATACAGCATTAGAGCAGGGCTATCTATGATGCACCTACAGCTGTTCATTGCAGAGAGACCACAATGCGCTCAGTGGCTACATACATTGCATCGGCATTCTTAAAATCATTTTTCTTCTTTTAAGTTCTCAATCAATCAAGTTATGCCATGAGACATATTATTCACAGTGATATCATTCATAGATATATGAAAAATAGAAATAAAATTCGTGAAATGCATTAAAAACGATTAATCCGGCACCAAATATCTTCATTTAATGCAACAGGCCAACAATACCAGAACATGCATATAAGAAATCCTGAAACTACCAAACAATCATGTTTCAAATTAAAATCTAAATAATACAAGTGAGCAAGGAAATCCTGCCAATATGAGATTTTGTCATATTTCCTTTGCCTTCATTCATTGCTAGGGCTCATTCCAAAAATATGCATCTCCAATAAAATCATTATAGTCATCTTTCTAAGTTTCTACTTTCTTTCCAAATTTAAATAAAATAATTTTCAGGTGATAAGACATTCAAGAACTTCCTTAGCTTTTAAATAATTATTTCTATCTAAACAAGATCATTACAACGTTCCAATATTTGCATCTAAGTATTAAATAAATTTAATTTTCGATCTCTGAATCTCCACAACCCCCTGAACTTCGATATTTTTCCATCATTCATTCACATTCATATCAAAATAGAACATTTATAATCACAAATAGATATTTCTAAGTAAGTTCAGGTTTTTAGAAATCAAACCTCTAAGCCATACGCTCCAAAATGTCTTATTTCCTATTTTGGAGCTCTTCGATTAATTCAACCTGTTCTTAGTATTCCAAAAATTCAAATAATCCATTCATATCATAAGTAAATTTGTTACGAACAAAATAAGACTTTTAAATCCTATTCTTCACCTTCAACAAATCAAATAATGAATTTCTTTTTAAATAAATGTCCAAACTCCTTTGACTTTGATAATATTCATTGTAATCCACATCCAATTAACTAAATTATTTGTAATAGAGACGGGGGTTCTAAACACCAAAATCCCATAACAATATAAAAGCATTCATAAATGAAATAGAATTATAACTACCAAAAATCCTTTGATAAAAAGATTTCCAAACACCCAACTCCTATATGTCTACTTTATTCTAAATTAGAATCTCTCCCATATTATTATTTTCATCAAATCCCAAATCTGAAATTTCAATTTCCATCAATCAGGTCTCTAAGTAATTATTTCTTTCAACCACAAAGAGTTTTAAATGTTCAAATCTCGTTATTCACATCCATACCACTCAATTAAATCAATTTAAACTAACTACACTATAAAATTCAAGAATTTAAAGCTTCAATACCTCTTTGTTATCATGTTCCTCTTTCATTCCTCATTGAAATAATTTTCGATGTCCTAATCTATTGAAAATCCAAATATAAACATTCAATCTCTTGAACTACAATAATGGAAATAAAAATCGTTCATTTAGAAGGAAGAACAAAGCTCACTAAAGTTCCAAACAGCTTCGAACATCAAAACCCTTGAACTCCTTCTTCATAGCTCGTTCTTTACTTTTCTAAATTCGAAAACTAGGCCATCGTTCCTCAAATCTGAGTTCAAAATTAGCACAGAGAGGTTTTGAAGATGCTTGAACCCCTTTCAAACTCAGATGGCGTGAACATAGATAGTTGAAACATGGTTTTAGACATTGAAAAATTCGAATCTACTGCACAAAATGCTAAGGCGTCAATTGTAGTTGTTTGTGCACAGAAATGACGAACTAGGGCATCAATCTTCCATGAATGTTTCATTTCTATACAAAAACAAAATCTAGGGCATCGTTCGTGCTTATAAATCCAACAGACAGCAGTAGCCCCTTGCTTCGTTCGTCCAAATCACACCAGCAGCACACACAGCTGTTGTTCATTCTTCTTTCTCCTTCACGTACTAGGCATACTCGAAGATTTTGTTCTTTTCTATTCGCGATTTACACCAACAATTGTCGTGTGTCTTCTTCGATTCTATCTAAACACAATAGCCATGTTTTTTCTTCATTCTTCGTCTTGCAACAACAACAACATCAGTTGCTTTGATCTTTTTTCTTTTCTCTCCTCTTTTCTTTTCATGTTCATCTTCATTTTCCTCTTCTTTGCGCAGGAGATGGACAGAGAGCAACCATTTCTTCTTCATTCTTCTTCTTCATGCCCTAGAACGCACAATCATGTACTTCTTCGCACCAAATCGCACCAGCTACGATTATTCTTCTTTGTGCGAGCAACACCACATAGCTCCCCTTTCTTTCATCTCTGTTCATGAATCGCACACAACAGAATGCAAAAACCCCAAATCAATTTGCCCTAAATCACAAAATGCACAACTCTCTTCTTTTTCTATTTACGAAAACCCAAACCAGCACAATCTTGATTTTTTTTCTTCTTTCTTTTGTTTTCTTCGTTCTTCTTCACATAGTTTCTAGGTTCTTCCTTTTTTTTTCAATCTTGCCCTAAAGCTTGAAGAGCAAGCTTTCATTTTTCTTTTTCAATCGTCCTATATTTGATTTTTTTCTTAAACCAATATTTGATTTCAATTAACCACTATTTCAATCAAGTAATATTTTAATTAACCAATATTTGACTTTATTTCTCTCTCAAACCATAGGTTACACATACATTTAAATAAAATATGATTTTAATTCATTTACTTCTTGTCTAATTGATTTTATATTTTTGTTGTCGACATGCACGCATTCGTGAAATTTCATGCTATTACAGTTATATTTAACATGTGTCTTCTCATGTTTTTGTTAGAGCTTGTATTAAACTTAATACATTATATTGTGCATTTTGTATGGTTGATTTAGCAAAATCTAACGAAAGATTGAGGTATTTCATTTTCATCTTATTGTGACTTTTTGTAGTTTTCTTTGATGTCCTTTACCATATATTTTACATGCTTAGGATTCACATTTAGTATACACACATATTAAAACTTTAATTCTACTTTACGTAGGAAAGCATCACTTTTTGATGTACTTAGACTTAAATGTTTATTATTTTCGGTAAAAAAAATTTCATAGTTATTTTTGCCCTTAATTATTTTACTTAAGAAGGGTTAAGAGAGAAAAGGATTGAACCTACTTTAATGTCCTAAATTTTTCATCTTTTATTGTTGATCCTATACTACCAAAATATTATCGTTATCTCATCTCTTTCTCATTTTTCTTGTTTTATTATATGTAGCAAACCTTAACTTTAAAAACCTATCTCAATCTTTGTTGTTTAACCTTGGGCTCTCCAAGTTTATTACTTGTTGTAGTTAATAAATTATTTATCCTATTTATACTTATAATTTATTGCATCACTTACTTTATGTCTAGGGTTTATTTATGTTATATGTTTATCATCCAAAGAATGTATTTTTGCATCTCTTTATTTATTTAAAAGTGTGCATATAGAGTAAGTAACATAAGGTTTTACATTTGGATATGATATTACTTTAAGTAGATCCTAGCTTTAAAATTATCGCGGAACGATTCAATATTACTCGAATTGAAATATTTATTAATAATTTAACCATAAAAATCTAATTCAATTTAATAATGATGAATTTGGTGAAATGATTATTCTTTGTAGTTACCTTTCACACTAATCCTTTAAAGCATTTGATCAAAATTTTTTATGTACTCTATGTGATTCCATTTTCGATAACAAATAAAGACCTAAAAACCACAAATGACTTCTTTATGATATCAAAAGCTTTGTAAGAGTAGCGAATATTCTCTTTTGCATAGATCTTTTGCGAAATTTCTTCATTTGCACCAATTCATCGATGCCATCAATATCTAAAAACCAATTCTTCATTCGAGATGAATGTCTAATATGTGATCTTGAATCTTTAATCAAAATGTCCAGTTCTTTTCTTGAATCTTGCTTACATGAATTCATGTTTCTATTTCATTTTTCTGGGAAAAATTATAGAAAATGTAAAAAAAATTAACCTAATAGCATAATTATATGTGCCTTTCTTACTTAGTTATGTGTATATCATATATAGTTAATTCTTATAAAAAATACCAAAATATATATTTTTACATTTTTAGGGTTTCTTCTTAATATTGTGCTAAGAAGAAACAATGAAGCCAATTGGCAAGGAACAAGATATAGCGGCAGGAAAGAAGAAACAGTGAAGTAGTTTCTGAGGAGCGAACATGGAGAAGATCAAACAGAAGTTGCCATTAGGATCTAAACGAAAAACAAAGACAAATCAAGATGCAGGAGATGCAATGATAGAGAAACAGTGGATGGATGGTGGTGCAAAAAGGAGCATCGAACATTGAAGAGTGTTGAGGCAACTGTTGAGGTTGAAGATGAGAAAACAAATCACAAATTAGAAGAACAAAGTAGCAACATGCGCTAATCGCAAAAAGGAAGAAGCATAATAGATCAGGGAGAAGAAGAAATCAATCAGAAACATCGCTTGATGATGTCATCAAATAAAAAAGAAAGGATGCAAACAACAAAGTAGAGTAGCTGCCCAAGTTTGGACGAGCGACAATGAAGCAATAGTGAGCAACAGTAAAGGCGACAACGTGAACGACAAGGCAATCAGCAAGGGGTTAGAATGGATCAGCACTAATGGCATTGGTGCTGGAAACAGAGACGACCCAAACACCGAACAATATCTTCATGTAATACCCTAAATTCTTTGTAGTCAATTAAAAGAAATTTATCATTTATTCAATGAAATTTGGGTGTAAAATTAAATCGGGCTCATTTTAGGGCTAAATTTGGTACGTTCCAAAACTATCATTTAGTGCCCCTTAGGGACCCAAAACATATTGAAATGAAGTAAGATGACATGAACCAACTAAAGGGACAACATATCCAAAAATTAGAACAATTGGTCAAGGTTAGGGTTTTCATTTGCCAAATGACCTTCATGGGGTCCAAAATAGAAAGAATTGTCATTTAAGGTACTTAGGGGGATCGAAATGACCCAAAACAAAATGAAATGGCATGAACTAACAAAATGAATGAAATATCCAAAAACCAGAACAATTGGCCAAGATTTGAATTTTCATTTGCCTAATGACCTTAGTGGGTCTTAAATAAGGAAAGTTTTTGAAGGAAAATCACCTAGGGCCAAATCATACCTTAAAATGTGCATCAGGTTCATGTGATTCCAAAATTATAGGATATAAATCATAATTCCATGTAAATAATGAGATATTAATTTTTATTTGATTTTTGTGAACCCATGAAGTCATGGCCAACCCCACTTAATTGTGTACACCCACACCCACTTAAGCCAAAATGGCCCAACCACATACATGTGTGTGTACACACATGTGAGTAACCCTATTTAGATAGTTTCTTGGAATCAAGATGAGCATCTTTGAATACTATATGATGTCCCCTCAAATTTGATATTGTACACCCATATTTGATCTCCAAGAAATAAGAAAATAGAAAAGTATTCCTTGTGTGTTTGTGTAATAAGCAAGCAAGGAAACCAAAAAGGAAAGTTGCCATGAGCACATAGGGGAAGTCCCATTTGAATTATAATATGATTTAAACCTCTTTTGTGTTCACAAATAGTTAAGAAACAAGATTGTACTCATATCTTTTGAATTAGAAAGTCATAGTGGTCTCACTTGCCAACCATCAGCACGCTTGCCCTCCTTATGCAAACCATCTCCTTTATGTATAGAAACATGCCCAAATTTTTGTGAGCTACCCAAGGCTGCCCTAGGATGTCCCATATGCTATCATGAACATCTATATAAACTCCCCTTGCTCACTTTTATCTCATCCCAAAGCAAAGAGTTGACACTTCCCTCTTTGTTTGTTTTTGCCCTCTTCTTAGCACCTCTTCTCACCCTCTTTTCTCTCTTGTGTGAGAAGTTATTATTTCAATATTTTAAAGAGTTGTTGAAATACTCTTGTTGGTGGTTTAAGTTTCTGAAAGTGGTTGATAAGGCAAACCTCTGCCGAATTCAACAAAAACTCGGATTAAGGTGGAGGAGATTTCTTGAACTTCTACTTTGCTTTTTTTAAATTTCTAGCATGTTCATGTTCGTTTGAATTTTAGTTTTCAACATGTTTTATTTTAGATTCAGCATGTTTAATCATAATCTAATTTTAGTTCAACATGTTTTTATGTTTGAATCACTCATGAGAGCATGCCATGCTTAGAATTCGTGTTTAAGATTTAATTTAATGTATCAAGCATGCAATGTAATGTTTGCATGCTTTCTTGGTTGTTTAAAATTCTGATATTTATATTTTAAATTTCTTCTATGATTATGTGATTCTTAAATATAAGAAATTAAAGATAAGAACCATGTACTATCATAGTAACCCATATGGGTGCTATGGGTGTTCTTAACACATGCTTGGAATGTGTGGTTGCGGGGTGCAACTAAGGGATACTTGGTATGTGGCATCCAATGGAAAGTGACAGAGAAATGTCTTTCTACCCTAAAGAGGGATATCTAAATTAAGAACATCAAGGGGGTAGAACCCCTTTTAGTCTTAACGTCAACTACAACCAAAAACTTGCTTGAATCACTTAATGCATGAAAGTGTTTGAATTTAGATGTGCTATTGATTTGAAATAGTAACTTAGTTGTTTAATGAATGATCCACTGGGCTATGTGCTCACCCCTTTCTTTTTTTTTTAGGAAATTGACTTGAATCATGAAGGCCATGGATATTAGATTATTTCTATGTTTTAAAAGTTCTATTTTAAAGGCATGTTGCCCAAATTTTGAATTTAAGACTTTTACTGAATATTATTTAAGTTTTGAAAGTTATGTACTCAAGTTTTGATTCTTTATTTTATTTGAAAAAATAAAGAGTTTGACGTATTCCTTTATCTAATCGTATAGCCTTATTGAATTGAAATTTAATATATTGTGATGTATCCATAAACGTTTTCAATATAAATAAAGGAATTGAGATACAAGTTGTGTACTTGTAAATGTAGCATAGGACCCAACTCGCCTTGTGGTTGCTTAAACCTGTTTCTAGGGGGTTGGGGTGTTATACTAAAGCAAACGAAAATGGTGATGAGCAACAAGAAGAAAGATTGGGCTATGACCAGTCGTGTTTAGGTCTGGTCGAGAGAATCAAAAGGTTTTCCAATAGATGTGGGGGTTTTCTAGTAGATAAATGAGAAATCGCAGATGTGAGGGTTTTTTGGTAGGGATTTCTAAGTATTTTTGAGAAAATTGATGGAAAACTCGTGGTTCGTTGAAGATTTGAATAGATGTGAAGGTTTTCTGGTTGGGTCTGTGCTGATCACAGCGACAATGGCAACCTTTATGTTCTCCGACAACACAAAGGTGGTATGCAACAGAGGCCAAGAAGCAACAATATACAATTTTTAGAGATTTTGTATACCACTATTAGAGATTGTATACTATTGTATACCAATAGTTTTTGGGATATTTAAAGATTGTATATCATTGTATACTATTTTTAGAGATTGTATACCATTTTATACCAATGGTTTTTGGAATTTTTAGATGTTATATATTATTATATATCATCTTTACACCAACTGTATGTCATTGTATAGTATTTTTAGAGATTGTGAACCACTGTATCCTATTTTTATACTAACTGTATACCATTGTATCTCATTTTTATAATTTAAATTTATATCAATGTTATATCAAATATATACCAACTTTTAGGATACTAATAGTTGTTAATTAATGGTTTTTTTATAACACTGCATATCCATGTAATATGAATTGTATACCTCAATGCTTATAAGCTAAATATTATAACAATGTTATATTAATTATATAATAACTTTTGGTATACTAATAGTTGTTAATTAATAAGTTTTACAATATTGTATACCAATGTTATACGAATTATATATCAATGTTATACTATTGTTTATAAACTAAATATTATGTCAATGTTATACCATCTGTATATTAACATTATAAAAATAGTTGTTAATCAATAGATTTTGGTAGTTTTGCTATTAAGTTTCTCATATTTGTAAAAAAAAATGAAAAAATGACAATATTTTTGTAATTAGTTTTTATTTTGTGTGTAGAAACTGTTTTTCCCTTTTTGTTTTTATTTTGAAATAAATTGCGTAGATAAAAATCTTGAAATTGTTGCTCTGGTTTGAGTCTCTATACATATGTTTATTATATATATATATATTATTGAGGCCCCTTCCTTAGGTCGAAGAGCGACTCGACCAACACAGTGACCTCATGGACCCACTCACCATGTCAACTTCGTCTAATCACTATTAAGCCTTCCCAATTGCAACAACAAGTGATATCAGAATAATTTAAAGATTCAAGTTCGAAAGTAAGTAAACATTTCAGAGAGTTATCATTTATATTACATATTGTCCCGTTTCAGAAATACACAGTTGCCCATATTTACATATACAAAAAAACAAAGTTGACCAACCTCTAACAAAAAACCAAGAAAAGGAAAAGGAATCGCCAAGGGACTAGGCTATTACCACGCCTTTCCCTTTTTCAGCCGCTATAGCAACTCAAGCCCAATGTGACTATATTGTCCCCACCTTATCCATTACTGACTGGGTACAGGGTTTTGTCTTTAGTGAGACTTGAACCTAAGCCTCCCAAAATGTATCAACACAATGAGATACCCTTGAATGCAAATTTGGCCTAGGCATCACTTTGGAGTTAGATCGATGTTGGATATTACAATCCATCCACCATGAGAGCAATCTTGTCCTCAAAACTCATACATCTGTTACACATAGAGCGGCTCTGATACCACTTATAACAACCTGAACCCACTACATACCGATATTGTCCCCACCTTAGCCATTACTGACTAGGTGTGGGGTTTTGTTCTTGGTGAGACTCAAACCTGAGCTTCCCAAAACATGTCAGCACAATGAGACACCCCTGAATGCACATTTAGCCTAGGCAGTACTCTAGAGTCCGACCAATGTGGGATATTACAGCCGCTGAGGAACCTCAAATGTTAGTAGAATAGTGAGTCTAAATTTTAACATAGCTTAGTGAGTAGTAAAGCCACCATGTTTCATATAGCCAGCATTCCAAAAATAGTGCATGTATGCATGGATAGTAGAGATGAAATAGTGCTTAAAAGCATGGCATAGAGTAAAAGTAGTTATAAATAATGCAACAGTTATAGAAGAATATGTCAAATACATGCAAGTTGAAAACAGTATCTAGGATAGGGTTTCAAATGATCAAATCCAACCCATGGTCATCACTCGAGCAAGTTGTAAGTCAAACGTACCAGCCACTCAAGCGGGTCATGAGCTAGGCGTATTCTTTAAATACCCTAACCTTGTGCTCGGTCCTCAAGTGTCATCACTCGAGTGGGTTGGAAGCTAGGCGCATCGATCATATGCCCTAACCCCGTGCTCGAACCTCGAGTCTAATCTTAATCATATTGTGTACCTTGACCCAGCACTCAAACATTGAGCTTCTGGTCTCATTATCGGTGTACATCTATATATTTTAAAACCAATTTGATGTATCTTAATCACATAAAACCATTCAACTCATATTATTTTACTCATGTTTTTATGCAAGGAATACAAGTTAAAGCAAACACCTAAATTAAACTACTCACCTCAGATCCTGTGCACCAATGTCCCACCAACACTTCGCCCAGTCCCGCAATATACGCTTGGATCTATGTTATTTAAACTCAATTTCAGTTCCTTTGAAAAATGTAACTCAATTCTAGTTCCGTTATTCCTAATCAGTTTTGGTCAAACCAAATTTAACGCAGTTAAATTTGGTCAACAATTCAAACTTGGTCAACAAGTCAAACTTAGTAAAAATTGGTCAACATGATCAATTTTGGTTAAATTTAGTCAACATAGGTCAATTTAGATAACTTGGGTCAAAATAGGTCAAAAATTGGTCAAAATCCCCAATATTTTTCTACGATCAAATTGACCATGGGTCTACCTACGCGCCGAATCTAGCCTGCACAAACCATGCAGCCCATGCGGTTTCCGCAGCCTACACGGGCCAAGAGGCCCGTGCATTTTTCGGCCCGTGCACCTTTGGGGCTTGAAATCTGATTTTTTTTCTTTTTGATTTTTCTTTTCTTTTCTTTTCTTTTCTATTTTAATTTATCTATTTATTTTATTTATTTTCACCTCATTTTCTTCCAAAATTTTTATTATACTCAAATTCCAATATTTATAAATTCTCCTTCAAAATCACCTATTTTACCCAAGTATCAACATTTTTCCCTCAAAAATCAAATAATTACCCAAAAATATATTATTCCTTCCTAAAAATTAAATAATCACTCATAAAATCATATTTTTTCAATAATTAATGTATTTTCTTTTCAAAAATTATATTTCTCAATTAATCTAATTTTCTTCTATTAAATGGGTAACATTATAGAAAATTTTAAAAAATCATGTATTTTTATTAAAAATTTTAAAAAAATACATGTAAATACATATATTGAACCCATCAATTTCGTGTCTCAAATTTGGATCGTCACACACACACATATATATATATAATAAACATATGTCTTCGACCTACGAAAAAATTAAAAAAAAAATTATTAAGGAAAAAGAAAAGGTTACAAGATGAAGCTAAAAATCGGATATCTAAAAGGGCCAAGAAAGAAAAGGAGGAAATTACATAATATAATAATATTTTAAAATATTATCAAAAAAATTTAAAGTAACTATCATATTTTCAATATTGGAAACATTTTATGGATCGTCACACACACACATATATATAATAAACATATGTCTTCAACCTACGAAAAAATTAAAAAAAAATTATTAAGGAAAAAGAAAAGGTTACAAGATGAAGCTAATCTAAAAGGGCCCAGAAAGAAAAGGAGGAAATTACATAATATAATAATATTTTAAAAATATTATCAAAAAAATTTAAAGTAACTATCATATTTTCAATATTGGCAACATTTTAATTTTAATTTCATCAATATCGTATGACAAAACTGGCACCTCATATGTTACCTTATATTCGAATAATCAACTTACCATCTTCATTCAAATCCAACAACACCCATTTCGCTCGATCGTGCCCTAAGTTCTCATTTTCTCGCTTCCCCGATTGCGATTTTGCGTTTGTGCCCTAATTTTGTGTCTATCTGCAACAATATGTCTCGGCTAATCGTGGTATATTTTGCTTCTTCGACCACAATTATGCATTACCCTTTCATTCTCAAACTTCTTAACTGCGTTTGTGCCCTAATTTTGTGACTATCTGCAACAATCTGTCTCTTCCAATCATGGTATACCAGTTGTTATTCTGCTCATGGATCTGTTTGCTTAACAATAGTGTCGAGACCCCTTCCCTAGGCCAAAGGGCGACCCAACCGGCATAATAGCCCGACGAACTCACTCACCATGTCAAGTTCGCCCAACTACTGTTAAGCCTTTCCATGTAACATCTCAAAAATTCGTATGAAATTTGAAAATTTATTTAGAGAATTATACGGAAAAGACGGATGAAAATTTTGGTAAGTCCTAATTTAGTCAAATAAGGAATAAAATCAATTTAATGGATTTTTGGAAGAAAATATATGAATATAATGTATATCATGAGATATCATAGCAAAAAACTACAAGGATATGTGCAATTTTCTATAAAAACAAGATTAGAAAGTCAATTTGGATAAAGATTTGCCAAAAATCCAAAAATATAACATGAAATTCGGCTAAAAATCATATAAATATAACTCAAAATGCATCCAACAGCTACAAACCGATGATCTGAATCTGATTTCGAAATCCGACGGTCGCAAGATGATCCGCATCAACACTCGAGCACACATGATAACAAAGATCGAACGGATGGAGATGATCAAGGACGATCGGGCGTTCGTGATCAAAGCCGCAAAATCTCAATCACAAAGTTGCACGGTGTGACTCAGCGCGTCCCAATCTTGACCCTCCGATCTTATCCGTGGCGTGTTTCAAGGATGATCCGATGCACTGGAAAAAAATGCAAAAAATCAACAACAAATTCGCCGAAAATTACCGAAACGTCGAGATAAATACCAAGATATGATTTTTAAATTCTGAAAAAAAAAATCCAAAAATACTTATTTTCCTCTTAAAATTAGGAAATAAAAAATTCTAGAGAATTTAGGTATTTTACTCCAAGAAAAACTCAAAAGTTTCTATTTTTTCCCCTTTGAAAATCTATATAAACCCCTCTAGGCTCTCACTTCCCTCATTCTAAAAAAAAGAGTTGAAATTTTCTCTTATTTTCTCTAAGCCCTCTTCTTGGCACCTCTTCTCACCTTTCTTTCCTCTCACTTGTGTGTGAAAAGTTTTTCTCTTGGGTTGGAGAATTAATTTGGGTGATCTTCATTGGCACTAGTACATGGGGGAATTGCTACAAAAATTTCTGAAGAAAGTGTCACAAGGTGGAAGTGATTTCTAGAACACCCTTCTGTTATTATTTAAATTTATGACATACTCATTGTTTGTGTGTTTTTCACTAAAATCAAAGATTTTTAATTTCAATTTCAGAATTTTAAAAGTTTATTTTAGTTTTTCAGTTTTGATTCATGTTTAAGCAATTATAACATCAATGCCATATTAGTATCATCCTTAGGCTTTTAAATTAAAGTATGATGCATGTTTTATGAGTGTTTCATGAATTGATTGTGTATATTCTGAATTTTAGTTTGATTTCATATTGTGAAATTTATTTTATGAGATCATGATATGAGAGTTAAGCTGAGACGATGGTGATAATAACCACGTACCATCATAGTAGTTAAGGCGCCGCTATGGATGTTCTTTTCATATGAGTTAGGTCATATGATTTTTAGACCTAACTAATTGAGGGTCGTGTACCACACTACCTTGTGAGTCACCACGTGTAACGGGTTGATGTCGACACGTGCCACTAACGAGTTGATGCCGAGTGGGCCCCGTTTACTTAGTTAAGAGCATCAAGGGATTAAAGGCCCTTTTGGTCTGAGACTTGACTTGAACAAATTTTTGTTTGAAACGCCTAATGATTGCAAGTGTTTGAATTATGATTGTGTTATGAGTTTGAATATGAAAGATGGTTGTTCGAAAAGGATCCACTGGGCTATGTGCTCACTCCTTCCTTTTTTATTTTTTTAGGAACGTGAAACCTATGAAGCAGTTGAACATGGATAGTTCTTAGAAAGCTTTTACCTTATTATTTTAGAATTTTTAAGGGCATGTTGCCCAAAGATTAAATCTTTTCTACTAAAAAGTATTTTGAAGTTTTCTGCTATAATAATTAGTTTTTTGAAAAGTTTTGTACTTTCAATTTTTTCTATTATGATAAAATAGTTTGAATTTCTTTATCTCTTTTAATTGGCCTTGATTTTATTAAAGTGAGAATTTTGTATTCTTGAATTTTTATACAATGGCACGAGATACTAAAAGAGAGATGAACAAGTGTGTGTCACTTATAAAGTAACACCGGCCCGACCCGCTAGTTGGTTAAGTCCAATGTCAAGAGAATGGTGGTCATGTCCAATGCTTAAAGATATGGGGGTTGGGGTATTACATTCCAATCCCAACAACGAACAATATCAAAACAATTGAAAGACTCAAAAGCGAAAGTAAACAAACATACGAAGAGCAATCATTGTATTACATATTTTTCTTGTCCAAACTATACATTTGACCATATACACATACACAAACATGACCAACCTTAAGCAAAAAGACTAGAAAAGAGACAAGGAGTCGTCAGGGGAACTAGGCAATCACCACGCCCTTCCCTATATCAGCCACCAAAGAACCTGAAATATTGGTAGAGTAGTGAGCCTAAAAATCAACGTGGTTCAATGAGTAGTAAGACCAGCATGTCACCCATAACCAACATTCCAAAACATAGCATGTATGCATGAGCAGTAGAAATGATGCAAAACTTAAATGCATGGCATAGTACAAAGACAGTTATAAATAGTGCAATAGTTATAAAAAAACATCTCAAATACATGCCAGTTAAAATTGTATCCAGGCTAGGGTTAAATTGGCAAACTCAACTTATGGTCATTGCTCGAGTAGGTCCTGAGTCAGGTGTACTGGCTACTCAAGCAACTTGTGAACTAGGCATACTCATCGAATACCCTACCCCCGACGCTCGGCCCTCAAGTGCCATAACTCGAGAGGGTTCTAAGGCTAGGCTCATTGATCATATGCCCTAACCTTGACGCATGGCCCTCGAGTCTAATCCCAATCATACCATGTCCCTAACCCCAACGTTCGGCCCTCGAGCCTATAGTCTCATTACCCATGTACATCTACACATTCCAAAATCAATTAGTTGTATTTCAATCTCATGAAACCATTTAAATCATGTCATTTCACACAAGTTTTATGCAAGGAACACAAGTCACAAAAATACCTGAATAAAACTACTCACCTCAGGTCTCATGCATTGATGTCCTATCGACATCCGGCCCAGTCCCGCAATACTCACTCGAATCTGCATTATTTAAACTTAACTTCAATTCTCATTAGAATGTGGCTTAATCTCTTATTCCATTGTCCTTAATCAGTTTAATCAACCTGAATTCGATTTGGTCAAATTCGGTCAATCGGCCAAACTTGGTCAAAGTTGGTTAGCTTGATCAATTTTGGTCAATTTGGGTCAAATTAGGTCAAATTGGGACCATTTAGGCCAAAATCCCCAAATTCTAATACTTACCCCTTCAAGCTTTTTTTTCTCCTTGTGCACTGAGTTTGTCGATTTTTTTGCAATCAATCCGTAAGTTAGATTAATATTTTCCACATTACATCTACACTTCCAAAAAATTCACCATAATTTTAGATTCTAATTTTTGGACACCATTTGCTATGGTTTCTAAGTGTGGTAACTGGGACTGTGAAATCTCGTATCCTATATGACAGGCATCAATTGGTGTATCAATTGACCGCATTACCCAATTTTGATTGGGACAAAATTTGCTACGCATACTCTTGATATGTCCAGTGACCTATTCACCAAATCTTAGCTCAAAATACCCACTTTTGGTCAGTCAATTAGTCTCCTACATTCTTTGTTATGTAACAGATTGTTTAAATGTTCAAGATACCTATGGTTTTGAAGTGCCTAAACATCTCTATTATTCTACTAATTTGAGGCCCTATCTTACATATTCTGTATAGCTTAGATTCTAGAATATTGATAATTCAAGTCTTATCTCAAAACAGCAAGCAACCATAACTAATTATTCCTAAATTCACCCTACAACTTAGCACATATATCAATAGTTCAAAATATTTTCTAAGTACCAAAAACGTATATGTAACTAGGCATCTTAGCAAGGACATAAAACTATCCATACAGAAACTTAGGAGTTGAGGTTTATACCTCCTTGTAGCCTCTGGTATGAGGTTTAAAATGCATCAAATCTCAGTCCAAATGAATGTTCCTAGCCATTTCAAATGATGCCTTAAAACTGGTTCTAAGAACTGTCTTCTACTAGACCTATTGTAACAGTTGATCAATAGTCAACTTTAGGGCTTTGTAGAACAGGTTTAAGACTTAAGTTTTTTATTTCCACCACTTAGATATGAAATCACACAAGATAAGGAATAAAACAAGGGGTTTTACCTCAGGAATGGACCTTGAATGGGTTAGGACTCACCCCTTTGAAGTTTTCTCCAACACAGTTTTCCATAGGTTTCCAGCTACAATAGTTTCAAACAACCCTTTTGGTGGTTGTTTCAGTCTCAAACAAATGTGGAATTCGACCAACGGCGTATGCAATGTTGTAGAGGGTAGTAAGGGCTTTCCAAAGAACCCTAAATAACTGAAAATGAACTCCAAATGAGGGAGAAATAGACTGTGAAAGTTAGGTTGCAAAAATTGAAAAATTGAAATTCTGCTCAAGAATGGAAGTTTTGTTGCATGTTGAGGTGGCTTGCATGGCGAATGGGAGTTCCACCTGGCCCATGAGCTGTCATGCAAGGTGCCTTGTTTTCACCATGTATTGGCTGAGTCAGGGGAGTGATTGGATTGGCAAAATCATGGCTCAAAACCTTAGATTTTGGTGGTTTTCCCACTTAAAAAATCCCTGAAATTTGCTGAAAATTGGGTAAAAATCGAAGGAAGAAGCATAGGGGGGCGTGGGCCGGCCCACACCTGGTTCAGTCCAACCCGTGCGCGCCCCCAGATCGTTTGGCAAAGGCCTAGGCCCTCGTTAATGACCCAAACAACATGAGCTGTGCCCGTGTGGCTCGGTTCGGCCCACATGGGCCAAGCTCGTACAGTTGGGATCTCGGCCCGCACAAGCCATGGGACTGTGCGATAGAGATTTTCAATTTTTTTTTCCATTTCTCTTTCCCTTTTGCACATACATATACATGTATCTATCTATGTGTGTGTGTGTGTGTGTGTGTGTGTGTGTATATGTTATTCATCATTTTTTTCTTTTCCTTTATTTTTATTATAATTATATGATTCATCCACTTAGGATTTCATTACTTTTTTATCAAAATCTTCACTATTTCTCAATTTCCATCATTTATACATTTATTTTTTTAAAAATTGAATATTCTACCTAAAATTTACATTATTCTCCTAAAAATTTCATTTATTACACCAAAAGTTCAATAATCATTCTAAAAAATCATATTTTCTCCAAAAATTACATTTTCTTTATAATTTAATATATTCTCTCCTCAAAATTGTATTTTTCAATTATTCAAATTTTTCTCAATATATGATTGAAAATTGGTAACAATTGAAAAAATTTATGTATTTTCATTAAAAATTCTAGAACCATTCGTGTATCGAACCCATTAAGTATATGTAAAAAATATGGGTCGTCACAACCTTCCCTCTTTATAAGAAATTTCATTTTTGAAATTTACAAATGTTGCAGAAAATATAAGTTAAGGAGCAACACTCATCAACTCAGGGTAGTGTCGGATCATGAAGTCTTCACTTTCCTATATATCCTGTTCAACACCACGAAACTGCCAGTACACTCGTACTATCGGTATCTCCTTGTTGCGCAACTTCTTCACAGCTCGATCGATAATGGCCACAGGCATCTCGTCATATGTGCAGTCCTCTCGCAATTCAACATGCCTCCAATGGACAATATGCGAGGGATTGGGGTAATACTTTCTCAACATAGAAACATGAAATAAGTTATGCACCCCCGATAATTGTGGTGGCAATGTTAGTCGATAAGCAATGAGGCCTATCCTCTCAAGGATCTCAAAAGGCTCAATATATCTCAGTGCGAGCTTCCCCGAAATCCCAAAGCGTGTTTGCCCCTTGCGAGGCAAAATGCAGAGGAAGATATGGTCACTAACATCAAACTCAAGGACCCTTCTGTGGTTATCTGCATAACTCTTCTATCAGTTCTGAACTAACTTCATATTCTGTTGAATCCTCTGTATCTTCTCATTATGTTCTTGTATGAAGGCGGGGCCCAAGACTGCTCTGTTACCAGTCTTGGCCCAACATGCAAGTGATCTACATAGTCGACCATACAACGCCTCAAATGGCGCCATCCGATTCTCGACTAGTAGCTATTATTATGAGCAAACTCACACAAGGCTAAATGATCCTCCCAGCTACCACCAAAGTCCAAAATACAAGATCGCAGCATATCCTCAAGAATCTGAATCACACACTCAAACTAACCATTAGTCTGCAGATGGAATGTTGTACTAGAGTTCACCTTCGTCCCCAACTGAGCCTGTAGTGCCTGCCAAAAGCGGGATGTGAACTTAGCATCTCTATCTGATACTGTAACACCCCAACCCCCGTGTCATCAAGCATTGGACCATCCACCGTTTTTCTTCCTTGACGGTGGACTAAACCAGACGGCGGGTCGGGTCATGTTACGTTACAAGCGACACACACTCGACTTTCTATTTCAATTATTTCATGCCTCAATTTTAACTG
>JAJIYU010004339.1:0-24591 GCA_030144865.1 Tinospora cordifolia | reverse complement strand
TTTCTAATTACAAAAATCAGTTTCTAAGGTTTCTTTTATCCAAAAATTGCCAATTTTCAATCCATTTTCACTTTCTAACTTGTGTAAACATTGATTCTTGACCAAATCATGTTATTTTAAAGGTTTACTATTATTTTTCCCTTTCTAATTATTTAATATTGCATGTATTTTGTATATTACCATTTCTTTAATATTTTTAATGCTATTAATTAAATAATTTGTATTTTTCATTTCCATGTATTTTTATTTATTTCCTATTTCATTTTCAGATAATAAATTATGTAATTATACACCATTATTTTCATAATATTTGATTTATTTTTAGTAGATACATTTTATTTAATTATATACATTTTTTCTATGTACATATCCCCATAATATGTAGTATTCACATTTTTTTGTGCTAATATATACTTTATTCATACCCATATTAACCTATATGTGTATTTATATTTTATTTTTATATAATTATCAAATTAATATTTTATTTGTTTAATTTTCACTATATCTCCAATTTATTTTATTTTTCATGTGTCAACCCACCATTTGCACCCAAAATTTATTAAAATCTTTGAAATTAATTTATTTTATTTATTTTAAATTTTTTGACAAAATTGTGGGGTATTACAGAAATAGTCTCGCAATACCACAGTAATGTTGGGAGTACCACGGTAATGCACTAAACTTTTCAATTTTTTTGAGTCTTTTGTGCACGAAACCTTGACCACCACGTACCACCCCTATAACACAGTACAGAGAGGCTATTTGACACCATATAGTAGTTATTTCGCACTTTTTTGCATACAACACACCCATTTGAAATAGAAACCATTATGTTATGAATATGAAATATTTGAAAAATAATATCTATTGAGAGATGGCTTATAATCCTTAAAGGCTAAGGACTCAAGGGGATTTGAGCACAAAAACGAAGAGTAAAGGGAATGGGACAAAGAATTAGGTGGAGATGACTATCCACTCTTTCTAATATTATTTTAGTCTCAAATATGATGCAGTACTGTGTGTTTACTATATTGTGATCTTAGAAGTATGCTAGGAATATAATGGTACTTTGTTGTATGATTGCCTGCCCATGATACTATGATAACATGCCATATGATTTTTTTGTTATCCAATACTCTCTCAGGAATATGCAATTGATGTTGCTTATTGAATAGCATGATTCCATGTGACTTGATGCATAAGAAATTATTAGCATGTCTTGTGTATACATGAGCTATGATAGTGATACTAATATGCATGCTTGTGGTCACTAACTAAAGATAATTACGAGTCTAACCAAGTACCAGTGCGATGATAAAGATACTGTGGTAGTTGTCTAGTATCATCGTGGGTATTTCCCTATCCTAGGCAAGTGTAGATGCTACTATGGCAATATTTGAGATGGGACAAAAGATCAAGTGAGTCCTCATTTTTAAAGTTGTGTCATGATGAGGAATTGGCCTTCGGGGCATTACTTCCAAAAGTTTGAACACAGGAAAATACCAAGGAGATTCCTTTCAGTCATAACATTAACCTAAACAATTTAAGTGTTTTGAAACACCTAATGATTTATAAGTGTTTGCATGTATTATGTTTCTGACTTTGTTATGTTTTTGACATTTATAATGTTTGAGATGTGTTGTATATGATCCACTGGGCTCTTGAGATCACCCCCACTAATCTCTTTTCAGGTAACCTTTGAAAACGTGTGTTGATAAATGGCAGAGATAAATTTTGTAGTATTGGTGCCCCCCACTAATGAGGATGAGTAGGAATTAGTAGATCATTTACTACTTTCAGTTGTAGGGCATGGGACCCGCATTTGATTTATGTTTCTATTTTATTCATTCATTAAACTAGGCCATGGGGCCAAGTATTTGTTGATTTAATTCATTTGAACTCAGGCCATGGGTTAGAGTCTTTCATTGTTTATGATTTTGATTTATGTACATCTACTTGACATACCATACCTATGCTCTAATTATGCATGATATTATTGTTTATGTCTCCGCACTCTAATATTTTATTGTGATGGTATGAGAAAGAAAGAAAAGAATATAAGTAGCATCCCGGTTCCCGAATATGGTAAGCGGGAGTGACCACATCTTTTGAGTTGATTCTGTCTTGAGGCGAGAGACAAAGACGCCTAGTCAACGGTGTATGTGACAGGATTTGGAGGCCGAGGTGTTATGAAGGTGGTATCAAAGCTCAGTCAGTAGCTCGCTGGGAAAGAGTTCAGTCATAACTCATTGGTAAAAACTCGAACTAAGGCCAAAGGTGGTACCAGTCTAGTAAGATGCTCACATAAAGTTCAGTCAATAGCTTAGTTCGTTAGTCAGTGGCTCAGTCAATAAGTCACTAGATTAGAGTCTAAAGTATAGACTATGTACTGCCAGTCCTATGGAGGAGTTGGGCAGTAGAGAAATTGCATACTTAGGTCTAGGGAAAGACCTTAAATATAGCTTTGATGTTGCCAAGATGGCACAGTGGATCATAAATAGAAGCTTTTAGGGCATAAGCTAGAGACTAATAACATGTGAAATGAAACACTTGATTGGTCAAGACACGAGATCGAGAGGATCCTGTATCCTTGGTTTCTATGTGGTATGAGATGCATAAAAATTCAGGGATATGGAGGAATCCTGGACTTAGAGAATGGTGGACCATGTTTGGTGAGTGATTGGTGGCTTTAGACAAACTCGTTTCCCTTTGCTTGGCTGGTATGGGACGGTCAAATATAGTGGGGCTTAGGAAACCTTGGACATCGAAACACTTGCAAAAGTGTTTTGGTGTAGTTAAATCTCTAGGTGGAAGCCTATGTCAATGGGCAAGAGTTGTATGAGATGTTCGAAATCAAAAACATGGGTGGAAGCTTGGAATCTTGCTTTTCTAGCGTGCTGCTTGTGATGTATGCCTAACTGTACGTATGATTGTTTGCTTACATGGCTTGCTTATGTGGAAAATTTCAATGTATGTGTCATGAATAGTTTTGAATTTTGAAACCAAATCCTGTACCCAGAAATGAACAATTCATTGTAGACTTAGAAGTATAAACCAATAGGCTACTGAACAAATGAGAACTTAGAGACATGAAT
This sequence comes from Tinospora cordifolia, assembly GCA_030144865.1. Lineage (NCBI taxonomy): Eukaryota > Viridiplantae > Streptophyta > Magnoliopsida > Ranunculales > Menispermaceae > Tinospora > Tinospora cordifolia. The sequence continues at coordinate 21,493 of JAJIYU010004339.1, read as the reverse complement.
CTAGAATCATGCTAGTATAACAGAAATAAATGCTCGAAGTATATACATGGGATTTCTTCGATCAATTTACGATGACTAAATGGATCGTTGGTTTTAGATAAATGGCCAGATCCAAGAGACATGCTACGAGAGCTGCCGCTTCTAATGAGACTGAACCTCAGGGGCAGGGATCACAGGTTAATCAGACTGAGGCTTAGGTTGGGGTTCTGTTGACTCTAGAGTTATGGGATGAGATTACCAGACGAGTCACTAACAGAAATAGGCAGCACCAGAGCCATAGGCATAAGCCCCACCTCAGGAGTAGATTTCGATGCAGCAGCCAACGGCCATGCCAAAGGTTCCAGTTCATCGAAGGTTCACGAGACGAAATTGAGGACAAGGAGCAGAGGGCAATGTTGATAGAGTTACAAAACTCTGCCCTTTCCAATTTGATGGTACATCTGACAGCATGGCTACAGATCACTAGTACAAAGAATTAGATGAGCACCTGGATGTGTTAGGGGCTACAGGACACCACGGAGTTGTGCTAGCCACACAATAGTTTAAGGAACCAACTAGGAGTTGGTGGTAGATGCTGAAGCCAGATCTAAACACCAATGTGCGACATATGAACTGGGAAGAATTTGAAGAGGTGTTTTACAAGTATTTTTTTCCAAAAGCTACACAAGTACAGGTGGAGTCTGAGGTCACCAGGTTGACCTAGAGAGACATAATTGTATTTGACTATGAGGTCAAGTTCACGAAATTGGCCAAGTTTACACCTAAACTTATTAGGGACGAGAAAATGAAGGCTTGTAGGTTTGTAGAGGGCGTGAAGATTGAAATTCGTAGAGTAGTGAATCCAATGGGGCTAAAAACTTATAGAGAAGAAGTGGAGAAAACCCTACTGACAGAGCGAAAGATCAAATTTGAGCAGAAGTTGAGAAACAAGGGCAACAGGCCAAGCAACAACAAAAAATTCCAAGGAAACCAAAAGAAGTTGGATAGGAATCAACAGCAGAGGTAGCAGATCTAGGGCAAAGTTGACAAGTAGTAGGCTCGGAGAGAAGGAACATGTTACAACTGTTGGCAAAAGGGACATCTAGCCAAGGGTTGTCAAAACCAAGGACCACAAAGACAGATCCAAGGGCAAAATAATGGTTAGGGTAGGAACCAAGGTGGACATGGACAGCAATAGCCACAACAAAAGCAATTCAAGGAACGACAACAATAGAACAGACAGAATTAGGCCTAAGTGTTTGTCATTGAGGGCAAACAGGTGGAACCAGCTCTGGCTATCAAAAGTATATTTCTATTGTTTAATGTTGCTCTTAAGATCTTGTTTGATTCAAGTGCCACTAAGTCATTTTTTTCAAAAAGACTAGTTAGGAGATTACAACTAGTAATATCCTCACCACAAGGACCATTACATGTATCCACTCCCATAGGAACTACAGTAACAGTCCAAAAAACTTGTACATGTGAGTTGAGATTTGGAGATAAACCGATAATTGTCGACTCAGATTGTTACATTTCCACGGGTATGATGTGATACTGGGCATGGACTGGTTAACCCAATACCAAGCTTAGATTGATTGCCCAAGATGGAGAGTTACATTGACTCTACCATCTAGTGAACTAGTAAATGTCAAGGGGGATATGCGGAGATCACCCCAAAACCCTATGACCACTATGCTGCATTGCATAAGGTAGAGTGAGGACTTCACACAAGTTCTAGATGATGATATTACGGGGTCGAAAGATATTCGAGAGATACCTGTAGTGCAGGAGTACCTAGACTATCTCCACACAGACAGGTAGAGTTCAAGATTCAACTACATCTAGGCACAAATCCTATAGCCATCCCTCCCTGCAGAATGGCTCCGATGGAGTTGATAAAACTCAAGGCATAGCTAGATGAACTTTGTGAGAAGGGATTCATTAGACCTAGTGAATCACCATGGGGAGCTCTTGTACTATTTGTTAAGTAGAAAGACGACTGGATGAGGTTAGGTGTTGATTACAAGCAGATCAACCAAGTGACCATAACGAATAAGTATCCTTTACCCAGGATAGATGACCTATTTGATCAATTGAGGGGAGCCACTCACTTTTCCAAGATTGATCTGAGGTCAGATTATCACCAATTGAGGATCAGGGAGGAAGACATTCATAAGATAGCCTTGAGAACTCAATATTGGCATTTCGAGTTTACAAGGATGCCATTTGTTTTGACAAATGCACCAGCTGCATTCATTGACTTAATGAACAGAGTCTTTTGACAGCATTTGGATCAATTCGTAGTAGTATTCATAGATGATTTCCTAATTTACTCTAGAACAGAAGCCAAACACATAGAGCACTTGAAGATTATGTTGTAACATATTGAAAAGTTTATATGAAAATTGAATTTTTACTTAGAAAATTATACAGAATTGACGAATGAAAATTTTGGCAAGTCATAGTTGACCTAAATGAGGAATAAAAATCAATTTAGTGGATTTTTGGAAGAAAACATATGAAAATAATGCATAAAATGGGATATCATAGCCAAAAATACAAGTATATGTGCAATTTTTTTATGAAAACAAGATTAGAAAGTCGATTAGGATCAAGATTTGGAAAAAAAATCCAAAAAGAAAACAAGAAATTCGGTTGAAAAATCAAAAACAAACTCAAAATGTTGTGAACCGTAGATCTAGAATCTGATCTCATCATCCTACGGCCAAGATCAGATCTGCACGTACGCACGAGAACACCGAATCAGAAAGATCGAATGGCCAGAGATCTGTGTGCGTAACTCGAGGAAGATCGTGCGGTCCAGATGGAATTTGTTGATCGCGAACGTTGATGCACACACTGTGATCGAGGATCATCAACGGTCAAGATCAAAGCCACGTAGTCGATCGCGAAATCATGCTGCACTTGAGGATCATCCAACAATCTAGATCGAAGTCGTTTTGGCTGATCGCGAACGTTATGCGCTCGAGGATCGTTGGACGGTCTAGATCAAAGATGTTTTGATTAAGATCACGATCGTTGATGTACTGGAGGAAATCCAACGGCTGTGATAAAAAATTCGTATTCTGTTGATTTATCGAGATTAATCTAACGACTCTAATTGAATCTGAATGCGTGTCTCGAGGAAAATCAGAGGAACCAGATAAAATCTGAAATTAAAATTATGAAAAATATGATAAAATTATGAAAAATACAAAACTAAATTCAAAAAATTCGAAAAAATAGTTTCTAAATTTCAAAAAATATTTCTAAAATCCAGAAAAAATTTGAAAAATACTCTTTTTGCTCCAAAAATTAGAAACTACGAAATTTGGTAGAATTAGGGTGTTTTATTCATAGGACACAAAAATTTCTATTTTCTTCCCTTACAAAATCTATATAAACCCCCCTAGGCTCATAATTTCATTCATTCCAAAGAATAAGAGTTGAATGTTCCTCTTGTTTTCTCAAAGCCTTATTCTTGGCACCTTCCATCATCTTTTCTTGTGTGTGTGAGAAGTTTTCGAATTGGGGAATTAAATTAGGAGATCTTCATTGACACTAGTACGCGAGGGGAATTGCTGCCGAAATTTTGGAAGAAAAGCGTCACAAGGTGGAAGTGATTTCTAGAGCACCCTTCTTTTCTTATTTGAATTCATGGTATACTCATTGTTGTATGTTTTTCACTGAATTCAAAGATTTTTTATTTCAGTTCTAGGATTTTACATGTTTATTTCAATATTTCAATTTTGATTCATGTTTGAGAAATCATATCATCCATGCCATGCAGTATCATGCTTAGGCTTTTAAATTAAAGTATGATGCATGTTTTATAAGTGTTTCATGAATTGATTTTGTATGTTCTGAATTTTATTTTGATTTCATATTATGAAATTTATTTTATCTTGATATGAGAATTAAACAAAGACGATGAAGATAATAACCATGTACCATCATAGTGGTTATGGCGACACTATGGATGTTCTTTTCATATGAGTTAGGTCATATGATTTTCAGACCTAAGTACTTGAGGGTTGTGTACCACTGGTGGGTCACCATGTGTAACGGGTTAATGCCGACATGTGCCACTAACGGGTTGACGCCAAGTGGGCCCTATTTACTTAGTTAAGAACATCAAGGGATTAAAGGCCCTTTTGGTCTGAGACTCGACTTAAACAAATGGTTGTTTGAAACGCCTAATGTTTGCAAGTGTTTGAATTACGATTGTATTATGATTTTGAATATGAAAGATGGTTATTCAAAAATGATCCATTGGGCTATGTGCTCACTCCTTCCTATCTTATTTTTTAGGAACATGAAATCTATGAAGCAATTGAACATGGATAGGTCTTTTCGCAAGTTTTTGCCTTATTATTATTATTTTTAGAATTTAGGGCATGTTGCCCATAGTTTTTATGCTTTTCTACTGAAAAGTATTTTTGAAGTCTTCCACTATAACAATTAGTTCATTTTTAAGAGTTTAGTATTCTCAATTTCTATTATGAATAAAATAGTTTGAATTTCTTTATCTCTTTTAATTTGCCTTGATTTTATTGAAAGTTTTGTATTCTTGAATTTTGTACAAAGGCATGAGATATTGAAAAGAAAAGAACAAGTGTGTGTCACTTGTAATGTAGCACAGGCCCAACCCGTCGTTTTGTTAAGTCCACTGTCAAGAGAACGGTAGCAATGTACACTGCTTAAGAGATACGAGGGTTGGGGTGTTATAAGAGTGGTATCAGAGCCTAGGCATTAGTTGCTGGGCCAAGAACAGAAAGTTACTCTGATACCAAAGGTGGTATCAGAGCCTAGGCTTTATGTGCCTTGGGCTAGAAAAAGAAAGTTAAGCCTAAACATGTGTTGATTAGGCTAGAGATAGAAAGTCAAACATTAGTTGCTTGACAAGAATTAGCAACCCAAATTAGGGTTTTGCCTTGAATTGAATTGAATTTAGAATGCCCTACCTTCTACTTTTGAAATTGATGAATGTTTTAGAAAGTGTTTTCAAAAAGGAAGTATATGTTTTTGAAATATTTTGTTTTGGATACAAAGACTACAAGTTGAGCTGATAGTGGGTAAGCCTTGTCCCGAGTAAAGCTAAACATTGAAAGGGAAGTAGGTTATCCCGCTTGAGAAAGCGCGGTTGCTAAGCAGACTTCGGTCTCGCCGCCCGATCTGGAGGTTGTCCCACTAGCTTATATGAGTAGTTGGAGTTAAAGAACACTCTTATTTTCTAAAAGAAAACTAGAAGGTGAAAAATTAGGGCAAAAAAGTGAATAGAAGTCGAAAAAGATGCCAAATATAGTATCTTGACCAAACAGAGGTTGTAAGTCAACCAGAACTGAACCCTAGGTCCAGATAAAAGACCTTAGGTAGAAACGAGTGTAGCCATGGGTGGCACAGTGGATCAAAAACATAAAACACTAGGGCATAGGCTAGAGATGGGAACTTGTGTGAAAATAGAAAATTGTTTGATCAGGACACAAGACTGGGAAACTTCTATAATTTTTGGTTTCTATGTAGTATGGGATGCATAGGACTTCGGGGTTATGGAGGAAACCTGGACTCAGAGAACGATGGACCATGTGTGGTGAATGATCGGTAACTCTGGCAGAACGGGTTTCTCTATGCTCACTGGTATGGGATGGTGGAGTATAGTGGGCTCGAGAACCTTAGTTATCGAGACATTTGTGAAATTGTTTAGGTGCGGCTCTATTCTGAGTGAAAGCCTAATTGGAAGGGGTAGAGTGGTATGAGACACTTGAACCTGAAAGCTTAGGTGGAAGCTTGGAACCTTGCTGTGCTAGCGTGATTGTATGATTGTGTGATATTCATTCTTTATTGGTTATGTGCTTTGAAACCCAAATTTTATACCCATGCATGAAAAGAACCTAGAAGAAAGACTTTGGGCCACTGAACAGATCGAGAACCTAGAAACTGAATTTAGAGTCATGATAACACGAATATTTGACATATACTGACACTTTGCTCAATTTTACAAGAAAATGGCTAGAGCTAGAAGGTACATAACACGATCCACCACCTCTAAGGAGACTGAACAACAAGAGCAGGAACTGCCTGCTGGGATGGAGGCACGGATGGAGGCACGAATGGAGGCGCAGATGGAAACCATGATGATTGAAATGTCACAGAGGGTACTAGATCAACTGAGAACACTTCTACAGATAATCCCTCAGATGGCTCCATAGCCTCAAGCACTTGAGCTTCTTCTAGTCCAAGTCCTAGCACCAATACCTCAAGAATGTCAAAGGAATCCAGAAGACCTGGAAGATTAAAGACAGAAGAAGATGATGCTAGATTTAAAAAAGCTCCACCCTCCCTCATTTGATGGAACTATCAACTGCATCTCTGCTGATCACTAGTACTAGGGGATGGAGGAGTTACTGCATGTGCTGAAGGTGATGGGTTCACGACGAGTAGCACTAGCCACACACCATTTCAAAGGACCAGCCCGTGGATGGTGGAGAATGATGCAGATGGATCCCAACACTAATGTTGCGACTATGACTTGGGAAGAATTAAGAGAAAAATTTTATGAAAAATTCTTTCCGGAGGCAACTCTCAGAAAGTTGGAAGAAGATTTCGTGAGACTCAATCAAAGGGATCTCATAATAACTAAATACAAGAGAAAATTTACTGAGCTGGCCAAATTCTCTCAAGAATTGATCTAGGAAGAAAAGATGAAAGCCAACAGATTTGCACAGGGTCTTAAGATCGAGATCTAAAAGGTTATCATGACATTGGGCCTCCGAACCTATAAGGAAGTTGTTGAACGAGCCCTAATTCTGGAACAAGAGCTCAACCTGGAGTAAAGGTTGAGGGGAAAGAACAAGAGGCCTGGGAATAAAAATAAACAAGGGACCCAGAAGAAAAGCAAAAGTGGTAAGGCCCCACAGAAACAGGGGCAGAATAACGACGAGTCAAGGGAAGAAGCTAAGAGGCTGGGATTATGTTTCGCATGCAAGTAGAAGGGTTATTTGGAAAAAAATTGCCCAACTGCACCAGCTCAGGCTTCCCAACAGCAACAACAGAATACTCAACCGAAAAGTCAGAATGGGCGATCTCAAGCCAGACAGAATCAGAATGCCAATCAAGGGCAGAACCAGGACTGTGGTCAGAACCAGGCTAGAATGTTCACAGTTGAGACCCAGGAAGACCAGGCCCCTGCAGTAGAAGGTACGTTCCTATTGTTTAATGTTGTTGTGAGAATGTTGTTTGACTCGGGTGCCTCTAAATCTTTTGTTTCTGAAGAACTAGCTGATAGGTTACAACTTGTGACGAAAACACTACCTGTAATTTTGAATGTGTCCACACCAATAGGGACCACAGTGACTTCAAAAAGAATGTGTAGTTGTGACCTAAGGTTTGGGGATAAACTCTTAACAGTTGACCTATATACCCTACCTTTCTATGGCTATGATGTAATCTTGGGGATGGATTGGTTAGATCAGTACCAGGCCCAGATAGATTGTCCTAAGAGACGGGTAACTATAACATTACCTTCTGGGGAGATCTTTAAAATCTATGGGGATATGCGGAGACTACCAAGAAGTCCAACCCTAGCCTTGCTGAATTGCTTGAAGCAAACGGATGAGTTTGAGGAACTCTCAGAAGAAGAGCCTATGGAACCAAAGAAAATACAAGACTTAGCAGTGGTTAGGGAGTATGAGGATGTGTTCCCAGATGACTTACCCGAACTACCACCTGCTAGAGAGTTAGAGTTCAAGATCGAACTTTACCCTGGAACCAACCCTATAACCATACCTCCTTATAGGATGGCGCCAGTAGAACTAATTGAACTAAAAACTCAACTAGACGAGCTAAGGGAGAAAGGTTTCATCAGGCCGAGTGAATCACCTTGGGGAGCTCGAGTGTTGTTCATGAAGAAGAAGGATGGTTCCTTGCGACTGTGTGTCGACTATCGAAAGTTGAATTAAGTTACAGTAAATAATAAATATCTTTTACCAAGGATTGACGACCTATTTGATCAATTACGAAGAGCCACTCATTTCTCTAAAATTGATCTTAGGTCGGGCTATCATCAGCTGAGGATTCGAGAGTCTGACATATACAAGACTACCTTCAGGACAAGATATGGACACTTTGAGTTCACCGTGATGCCATTTGGTTTGACCAATGCCCCGGCTGCCTTCATGGATTTGATGAACCGAGTGTTCAGACAGTACCTTGACTAGTTTGTAGTGGTATTCGTGGATGATATCCTAATTTACTCTAAGTCAGAAGCTGAACACTTAGAACACTGGAGGATCATACAGAAAACTCTCAAAAGGAACCAGCTATATGCTAAATTCAGTATGTGTGAGTTCTGGATGGAAACTGTCAAGTTCCTTAGCCACGTTGTGTCAACAAAAGGCATCTCTGTAGATCCAGAGAAAGTGGAGGCTACTATGAACTGGAAGTAACCCAAGACAATAACAGAAATCAGAAGTTTCTTGAGTTTGGCAGGCTACTACAGAAGGTTCATTAAGGATTTTTCCAAGTTGGCAGAACCTATGACTAAGTTGACCAGAAAAGGAATTAAGTTCCAGTGGGATGAGAAATGTGAACAGTCATTCCAAGAACTAAAGACAAAATTGACTACGGCTCCTGCTCTAGTCACCCCAACTCCTGGTGTTACTTACACACTCTATACTGATGCTTCGCTGAGTGGGCTTGGAGCAGTGTTGATGCAAGAGAGACAAGTAGTCGCTTATGCTTCAAGACAACTAAAGGTCCATGAGAGAAATTACCCTATTCATGACCTAGAGCTAGCGGCCATTGTGTTTGCCTTGAAGATTTGGAGATACTACCTTTATCGTGAGAAATTTGAGTTGTTTCAGATCACAATAGCTTGAAGTACATCTACACCCAGAAGGAGTTGAACCTCAGGCAACGGAGATGGATGAAATTCTTGAAAGACTATGATTTTCAACTACACTACCATCCGGGGAAGGCCAATGTGGTGGCCGATGCTTTGAGTAGGAAGTTCAACAAGTAGGAGGAAGAAAAAGGCCAGATGTACCAATTGATTGAAGATTTTAGGTTGAGTGTAAACATTAATGAAAAAGAAGCCTATCTTTACAATATATCCTACCAACCGGACCTATTACATCAGATCAGGGATGAATAGAAGCAAGACAAGTGGCTTGCTCAACTAATTGAAGGAGTCACTCAAGGAAAACATACTGACTTCAAGATGGATGCTGAAAACATCCTAAGGCTCGGGAAAAGGATATGTGTACCTCAGTAGGGATAGAGCAAGCAAATCATACTTGATGAAGCTCATCAGACTAAGTATATCATGCACCCTGGTGGGGATAAGATGTACTAGAACCTTAGAAAAACCTACTGCTGGAGAGGAATGAAAAGGGATATAGCCATATATGTCTTTAAGTGCTTAACATGCCAACAAGTGAAAGCAGAACACCAAAAACCCTCTGGAATGTTACAACCACTCCCAATCCCTGAATGGAAGTGGGATAACATTGCCATGGACTTCGTCAGTGGTTTACCCAGGAACCAAAAAGGAGAAGACACTGTTTGGGTGATAGTGGATCGTCTCACCAAAGTGGCCCATTCTTGCCAATCAGATCCACAAACCAAGTTAGCAAGCTGGGAGAAATCTATGTGAAAGAAATTGTCAGACTACATGGTGTACCCAATTCTATTGTTTCTGATAGAGACTCTCGCTTCACTTCATAGTTCTGGCAGAATCTACAGAAGGAGATGGGTACTAAGCTCACCATGAGTACAGCCTTTCACCCTCAGACGGATGGTCAGTCTAAGAGAGTTATCCAGATTTTGGAAGATATGTTGAGGGCTTGCATTCTAGACTTCAAGGGGAATTGGAGCAAGTACTTAAACCTGGCAGAGTTTTCCTATAACAATAGTTATCAGGCAAGCATAAAAATGGCTCCATTCGAAGTTCTTTATGGAAGACCCTTGCAGATCACCTACCTGTCGGGCTTAACTTGAAGATCAAGTATTAACTAGGCCAGACATGGTGGATGAAATGAGCAACCAAGTCAAGTTAATACAGAGGAGACTGATTGCTGCATAGAGTCATCAAAAGAGCTACGCTGACAAAAGGAGAAGACCATTAGAATTCTAAGTTGGGGACAAAGTATTCCTGAGAGTTAGTCCTCAGAAGGGTATTAAAAGGTTCGGATTCAAAGAGAAGTTATCTCTGAGATTTGTAAGACCCTTTGAAATACTTAGAAGAATCAAAGAATGTGCGTATGAGTTGGATCTACCAAATCGGATGACTTCAGCACATAACGTATTCCATGTATCTATGTTGAGGAAATACGAACCTGACCCCGTTCACATCATTCACTGGAAGGAAGTGAATATTCAAGATGATGCTACCTACGAGGAAACAGCGGTCAGAATCCTTGACTACAAGGTACAAAATCTAAGAACAAAGGATATCCCATTAGTGAAGGTGTTGTGGAAACATCACAGGGTAGAAGAAGCCGCGTGGGAACTTGAAAGTGAAATAAAGACCAAGTACCCGCATCTGTTCACAAGGAATACCTAAATATGTACAAATTTCAAGGACGAAATTTTTTCTAAGGAGGGTAGGTTATAACATCTCGAAAAGTTTATATGAAAATTGAATTTTTACTTAGAAAATTATACAAAATTGACGAATGATAATTTTGGCAAGTCATAGTTGACCCAAATGAGGAATAAAAATCAATTTAGTGGATTTTTGGCAAAAAATATATGAAAATAATGCATAAAATGGGATATCATAGCCAAAAATATAAGGATATGTGCAATTTTTGATGAAAACAGGATTAGAAAGTCAATTGGGATCGAGATTTGGAAAAAAATCTGAAAAGAAAGCAAGAAATTCAGTTGAAAAATCAAAAACAAACTCAAAATGTTGTGAACTGTAGATCTGGAATCTGATCTCATTATCCTACGACCAAGATCAGATCCGCACGTATGCACGAGAGCACCGAATCAGGATGATCGAACAACCAGAGATTCACGAGCGTAACTCGAGGAAGATCGTGCAGTCCAAATGGAATTTGTTGATCGCGAATGTTGATGCGCACACTGTGATCGAGGATCATTAATGGTCAAGATCGAAGCCGCATAGTCGATCGCGAAATCGTGCTGCACTCAAGGATCATCCAACGATCTAAATCAAAGTCGTTTTGGCTGATCGCGAACGTTGATGCGCTCAAGGATCATCGGACGGACCAAATCAAAGCCATTTTGATTAAAATCATGATTGTTGATGTGCTCGAGAAAATCCAACGACTGTGATAAAAAAGTTATATTCTATTGATTTACCCGAGATTAATCTAACGGCTCTAATCGAATCCGAATGCGAGTCTCAAGGAAAATTTGAGGAACCAAATAAAATCTGAAATTTAAATTACAAAAAATACGTTAAAATTACAAAAAATCTGAAATTAAATCCGAAAATTTTGAAAAGAATAGTTTCTAAATTTTGAAAAATATTTCTAAAATCCAAAAAATACTATTTTTGCTCCAAAAATTAGAAATTACGAAATTTGGTAGAATTAGGGTGTATTATTCATAGAAGGACACAAAACTTTTTATTTTCTTCCCTTAGAAAATCTATATAAACCTCCCTAGGCTCATACTTTCATTCATTCCAAAGAATAAGAGTTGAATGCTCCTCTTGTTTTCTCAAAGCCTTCTCTTGGCACCTCCCATCTTCCCTTCTTGTGTGTGTGAGAAGCTTTCAAATTGGGGAATTAAATTGGGCAATCTTCATTGACACTAATAGTGAGGGGAATTGTTGTCGAAATTTCGGAAGAAAAGCATCACAAGGTGGAAGTGATTTCTAGAACACCCTTCTTTTCTTATTTGAATTCATGGCATGCTCATTATTAAGTGTTTTTCACTGAATTCAAAGATTTTCAACTTCAGTTCTTGGATTTTACATGTTTATTTCAGTATTTCAGTTTTGATTCATGTTTGAGAAATCATATCATCCATGCCATGTAGTGTCATGCTTAGGCTTTTAAATTAAAGTATGATGCATGTTTTATGAGTGTTTCATGAATTGATTTTGTATGTTCTGAATTTTAGTTTGATTTCATATTCTGAAATTTAATTTATCTTGATATGAGAATTAATCAAAGACGATGGAGATAATAACCACGTACCTTATAGTGGTCATGGCGATACTATGGACGTTCTTTTCATATGAGTTAAGTCATATGGTTTTCAAACCTAAGTACTTGAGGGTTGTGTACCACTGGTGGGTCACCATGTGTAACGAGTTGATGCCGACATGTGCCACTAACAGGTTGATGCCGAGTGAGCCCTATTTACTTAGTTAAGAACATCAAGGGATTAAAGGCCCTTTTGGTCTGAAACTCGACTTAAACAAATGGTTGTTTGAAACGCCTAATGTTTGCAATATGAAACGCCTAGTGTTTGAATTATGATTGTGTTATGAGTTTGAATATGAAAGATGGTTGTTTGAAAATGATCCATTGGGCTATGTGCTCACTCCTTCCTATCTTATTTTTCAGGAACATGAAATCTATGAAGCAGTTGAACGTGGATAGGTTTTTTTGCAAGTTTTTGCCTTAATATTATTATTTTTAGAATTTAGGGCATGTTGTCCATAGTTTTTATGCTTTTCTACTGAAAAGTATTTTTGAAGTCTTCTGTTATAACAACTAGTTCATTTTTAAGAGTTTAGTATTCTCAATTTCTATTATGAATAAAATAGTTTGAATTTCTTTATCTCTTTTAATTTGCCTTAATTTTATTGAAAGTTTTGTATTCTTGAATTGTGTACAAAGGCATGAGATATTGAAAAGAAAAGAACAAGTGTGTGTCGCTTGTAATGTAGCACAGGCCCGACCCGCCGTTTTGTTAAGTCCACTATCAAGAGAACGGTGGCAATGTACACTGCTTAAGAGATACGGGAGTTGGGGTGTTACATATGCTAGGCATACTAAGGAGAATTGCATTATATGCCAAGTTTAACAAGTGTGAGTTCTGGATGAAGAAGGTCAAGTTACTTGGCCATGTCACCTCAACCGAATGGATATTAGTAGATCCAGATAAAGTGGAATTGGTAGACAACTAGAAGCAACCAAGAACAGTGACAAAAATCAGAAGCTTCGTAGGTTTAACAAGATATTACCAAAGATTTTATCCAAGACTTCTCCAAGTTAGCTGGACATATCACTAAGCTAACAGAAAAGGAGAGAAGTTCGTTTGGGATGAGAAGTGTAAGAAATCATTCCAAGAACTGAAGAAGAGGTTAACTTTAGCTCCCATATTGGTCACTCCTACCCATAGGGTGAGATATGTAATATACATAGATGCTTCACAGAATGGATCGGGTGTTGTATTGATGCAAGATGGGAAAACCATTGCTTACACCTCTCAACAGCTAAAAACTCGTGAGCAGAACTATCCAACACATGACCTGAAACTTACTACTATTGTGTTTGCCTTAAAAATTTGGAGACACTACCTTTATGGATAGGGATTCAACCTATTTTCATATCATAAAAGCTTAAAGTATATCTATACTCAGAAGGAGTTGAATCCGAAACAGTGTAAATGGATGGAGTTTCTAAAAGATTATGACTTCCAACTCCACTACCATCCAGGAAATGCTAACATACCTATGACTTCCAACTCCAAAAAGGCAAATGTATCAGCTAATCATTGACTACAATCTGAATGTAACTTCAGACGAGAAGCAAACATACCTATGTGTTTTGGTTTGCCAACTAGACCTGTTGCGATTGATCAGAGATGAGCAAAAATATGACAAATGGTTTGTGGACCTGACGGAAGGTGTCAAGCAAGGCAAACACACTAATCTCATAATCGATGCAAAACGTATCTTGAGACTTGGAGATAGAGTCTGTGTACCAGAGAGTGGGCATAGTAGAAGGACCCTATTGGATGAAGCTCATCAGACCAAGTACACAATGCATCTAGGAGGTGATAAGATGTACCAAAACCTCAAGAAGATTTACTGGTGGAGAGGTATGAAGAGAGACATAACCAAGTATGTCTCAAAATGTCTGACCTATCAGTAGGGTGAAAACATAGTATGGGTGTGCGGCCTACCCAAAAATTAGAAGGGTGAAGACATAGTATAGGTGATTATAAATCAGCTCACAAAGATAGCTCATTTTCTACCCATCCGATCTACAAATACAGTTAGAAAACTGGGAAAACTGTATGTCAAAGAAATAGCGAGGCTACATGGTGTACCCAAGACCATAATGTCAGATAGAGATTTCAAATTCACATCTCAATTCTGGCAAAGCCTACAGAAAGAGTTAGGCAGTATGCTCTCCATGAGAAATGCCTTTTACCCTTAGACAATTGGACAGTCTGAGAGAATGATACAAACACTAGAAGATATGTTGAGAGCGTGTGTCCTTGACTTGAAGGGTAATTGGAGCAAATACTTGCACTTAGTGGAATTTGCTTGTAACACCCAAACCCCCGAAACCTTCAATTGGACTTAATCACAAGGCGGACCTGGCTGGTATTACTTTACAAGTACACAGCTTGACTTCATATTCCTTTTATCCCACGCCTCATTGAGATTCAAGAGTACTTAACCCAAAATTTATACACAAAATTCAATAAGACAATTACACGAGAGATAAAAGAAAACTTTTCAAATCTTTATTGATTTAATAAAAGAGAGTACATAACTCAAAACTAATAAAAGAAATTAAATTCAGCCGAAGTCTTACATTATAGATATTCAAAATTTAGGCTATATGCCCTTACATTGAAATACAGAAACTTTCTAAAATTAAAACCTATCTAATATCAAAGTCTCCATGTGATTCAAATCCATGTAAAATAAAAGAGGAAAGCCCTTGATGTTTTTATCAAAAGACCTCAAAAAAAGGCATTTTTTGCTATATTCATTAGACTTAGGGTCTTACCTATATTCCAAGTATTTTGGACTTGAACCATGTGAACTAATCACAAGTAAAGAACATCCACAGTGACCCTCATGTTCACTGTGATAGTACATGGTTCTTAATGCCAAAATCTTTTATTTAATCTCATACTCATTAATCATAAATAAAATAAAGTCAACATGTTTAACATAAACATTCAAAGTATGAAAATAAGCACATAGCATGCATCATACTTTAAAATAAACCTAAACATGCATAATCTGAGCATGACATGTTTTCATGATCAACAAACATAACATACATGCAAATATGAATTTTAAATCATGTTCTTCAAACTTATATATGCATACTAAACTGAAATCAAGCATATATGAACATGGTATTAAAATAAACAAGTAAAATGGAGTTTCTCCACCTTAATTTGAAGATCACTGAAATTCTGGCAGAGTTTTCCCTCTTCAAAACATATGGCACTGAAAGGCAACTCAAGAACACTCAATTAAATGCCAAAGCATTAAGAACTAAGGGTTGCCAAGAAGAGGGCTAGAGAAAGTCAAGAAGGACTAGTATGTTCTTGCTTTGGAACAAAGAAGAAGTGAGCATAGGGAGGCATTTATATAGAGTTTCAAGAGCACAAGGGGGGACATTTTAGGCAAGTTCATAAGAGAACCTTTCCATGCACAAATGAGGATGGTTTTGCATGGTTTGAGCAAGTGTGCTCATGGTTTGAGCAAGTGGGCCTACTAGGGTTTCCTATTCATTATGAGCACAATCTCACATGTGGGGCCACTCTCCTTCTCTCTTTGGACATCCTCATGAGAATCTGAAACCTTTCTTTGTTGGTTGAAATCTGATTTGTGAGCAAGGGGAACATTCTTTCTTGGTTCATTCTTGGGTGTCAAGAATTTCTTTTCTTGTAGTATAGAATCTTCCTTTCTTTCCCTCCTTTGTGTGCATGATTTAAACTATGGGCCCACTAGGAATCTTGCTGATTTTGTTTCCCTTATCTTAGTAGACATTTTGGCATATTCCTCACTTAGAAACTTCCCATTTCATTCATGTGAGCACAAGAGGACATCTAGGATTTTGCTTGAAGGATATGATAGTCATTCCCTTAGGTGGTGCCAAGATTAGAGCACTTAGGTTTAGGAAAGTTTCCCATTCCTTTTTCTTTCTTGTTTGGGTGTTTTGAGTGGATTGTACACTATGATCCATGCATGGGATCATCCTTTCATGGTTTCTAAATAAGCATGGGACAGCTCACATGTGTGTATCAAGCGTGTGTGAGGCTAGTTTAGAGAATTATTCCTTATGGGATGTTTTAGTGTATATGGGGCTTAGGTGTACATGATTATGGCATGTTATCATCTTCTCACATGTGACTTGCACATGCTATGGGGCATCGTGGGTATTTAACACCCATTTTTGGGTTCACATGAAATTAATAAAAATTCTAATCTCATGTTTGGCTAGGATTTTAGGCCCTTAGCACATATTTTTGGGTTCACATGAAATCAATATGAATTCATAACTTCTATTTGGCTAAGGTTTTCTCCATTTTCTTTCCTAATGTAGATCCCACTTAAGTACATTATGCAAATGAACCCTTAATTGGACAAATGAGATCAATTTCGGATGCCTAGATTAGTTGGGTGATTTGTTTTATTTCATTTTATTTCATTTCATTTATGTTTCTCAATTTTCATTCGCTGGAGAGGTTTTTGAGCAATTAAACTGGTTAATTGATCCTTGAAATGAATTGGTCTCATTTATCCTTATAATTCAATTATTTTCTTTCATTTAGTACAAATGTTTTTAGGGTATTATAATGCTTACAATAATAGTTATCAGGCGAATATCAAAATGGCTCCATACAAAGCTTTCTATGATAGATCCCATAGATCTCCGTCTTGCTAGGCAGACTTTGAGGATCATGTACTTAGAAGACCAAACCTAGTATAAGAGATGAATGAATAGTAAAATAGATCCAAAAGAAACTAAGTACGGCTCAAAGTAGACAAAAAAGCTATGCAGATAAGAGGAGAAGGCCTCCAGAGTTCCAAGAGGGTGATAGAGTATTCTTGAAAATCAACCCTCATAAGGGTATTAAACATTTTGGGATCAAAGGGAAACTATACCCAAGGTTCATCGATCTGCTCAAACAATTAGATGGGTTGGTGAGTGTGCCTACGAGTTGGATCTATTGAATAGAATGTCCTCGATCCACAATGTGTTCCATGTATCGATGTTGTGGAAGTATGAGCCAAACCATTCTCACATCGTACATTAGGATGAAATTAATCTCCAAGACAATGCCACTTACAAAGAACCAGCTATCAAAATATTGGATCGTAAAGTGCAAAGTCACATAACCAAGGACATCCCTCTACTCAAGGTTTTGTGGAGACACCATTATTTAAAAGAGGCTACTTGGGAGTTAGAGAGTGAAATGTGGAAGAAGTACCCGAACCTAGTCACCAAGAGCAACTGACTGGAGGACATCGTACAAGTATGTGATTACTCTTTAATTTCAAAGATGAATTTTTTTTAAGGGGGATAGTATTACAATACCATGACTAGAATTGCAATAGAATCGCCAACCAACCAAAAAAAAGAGAGACACATGATCGCAATCCCCAAATTAGGACCATGGTCCCCAAATCAGGATTGTGGTCCTACATCAAAATTTCATAAAAAAGGGTCCACACATGGTACCGTGGTCCTGGATCAGGGTACCACAATCCTGTGACAAAAAATTCGTAAATTTTGGCAAAGACGTGGCACCACAATTCTAGTACACTATCCTGCAATTAGGAATAGTGTTAAGATTGCGATCTTGGGACCAACGACCATGGTACTACAACTGAAAACCAGAAATTGAAGGTTGGAGGTGCGCTGCATACTAGTCGCATATATATGTCCAGTTGCACGTAGAACCCTAATCACATGAACTCCTTCCTGCAGCTGCCCTTCCCTACTGGCAAAACAAGCCCTAGTCACCTTTCTGCAATTCCCTTCCCTCTTCCACACATCCTGAAGGAAGTTCAATCGATTTCAACCGTCTTCGTCGATTTCACAAACATTGTTCAGAGAAGAAGACATTGTTAGAAAAAAAATAGCACAAGGCTAAGTAACAGTGAACTGCTGCGCCTCCCGAGACAATTGTAAACAAGGTAACAGGCTGTTTTTGTTTGAAATCAATACTATCCATAGTGGTTTCAACATTAGTTGAAGGGTAAACATCTCTTTTTACTTGACAATACACAAAAAGGATTTGAAAGTAATCTTCCAACAAGGGAAACAAAGGAGACAATGATTGAAAACTAGGTATAAACTCCTCAGCCCATTCAAATACTTGTTTCAAATTTTAAGTTCAATGTATATAAATCCCATATGTGAGAGAAAACAAAAAAAATGCACTAAGTGAAACAGTCTCACGATACCGCGGTAACACTGGGAGTATCGTGATAATACAATGAACTTTCTATTTTTTTCGAGTTTTTTGTGCACGAAACCTTAACCACCATGTACTACCCTTATTGTTTGGAAACTTGCCCAACTTTGTGAGCGGCCCTAGCTGCCTTAGATGCGCCCCCTGTGCTCATAAACGTCTATATAAACCCCATCTTGCTCACTTTTATCTCATCCCAAAGCAAAGAGTTAACACTTCCCTCTTCGTTTGTTCTTGCCCTTTTCTTGGCACCTCTTCTCACTTCTCTTTTCTCTCTTGTGTGAGAAGTTCTCATTTCAGTCTTATAGTGAGTTGTTTTGAGTGATTTTGTTGGCATTTGGAAGTGCTTGAACACTGGGAACCCTTACTAAATTTTTAGGAGAAAACGTCATAAGGTGGAGGGGATTTCTAAAACTCTTATTTTACTACTTCAAGCCTTTAGTGCATTCTTGATTTTAGTTTTTTATCATGTTATTTCATAAATTTCAGCATGTTTAATTTTCAGTTTGGAGCATGCTTGATTATGTTTTAATTTCAGCTAGCATGTTTTTATATTTTTAATTCATGCATGATAGCATAATATACTTAGAAACCATACTTAGGCTTATTTTTGAGTTTTCTAGCATGTTATTTATGTTTCTCATGTTCTCTTGATTATTTTAAATTCTTATATTAATTATTATGATCTTGTTTCATATTTATTTGAATTTAAACATGAGAAAGTGAAGATAAGAACCACGTACCATCATAGTAGTCCAAGTGATGTTATGGGTATTCTTTACATATACTTAGTGTATGTGAGTAACATCACTAAGTGTGGATGTGTTTTTAAGATACTTGGAATGGGGACATGTTATCCTTATTTCCAATGGAATGTGACAAAATGTATTGTCATTCGATTCAAAAATTGGAGTATTTTAATGAAGAACATCAAGGGATTAAGAACCCATTTTGGTCAAATATAAAACCCTAACAAGATATTGTTTCAAACACTTAATGCTTGTAAGTGATTGAAATTGGATGTACTTTTGATTTGAATTAGTAAATTAGTAGCTTGATGAATGATCTACTAGGTTATGTTCTCACCCATTCCTTCTATTTTTCAGGAAATTGAATTACATGAAGACTATAGATTTTTGAAAGTCTACTTTTAAAAAGTTCATATTGCAAGGGCATATGTCCCAAATTTTGAATAAAGACATCTGTTGAATTTTACTTTTGAATTTTAAAGTTATGTACTAAATCTTTGAATTTGATTTCAAGAATGTAATCCTTTTATTTTATTTCAATGAATAAAGATTTAAATTTTTCCTTTATTCACTTGCATTATCTTGTTGAATATCAAACTCAATGGAAGTGTATTTATAAATATTTCAACCAGTGTTAAAATAAAGGAATTGAGATGCAAGTTGTGTACTTGTAAATGTAACATAGGACCCAACCTGCCTTGTGGTTGAGCTTAAACTTGTCTCTTGGGGGTTGGGGTGTTACATTAAAGGCTAAAGACTCAAGGGTATTTGGCCACACAAGCAAAGAGTAAAGGGAACGAAACAAATAATCAGGTGGAGATGACTATCCACTCTCTCTAATATTATTGTAGTCTCAAATATGATACATGACTATGTGTTTACTATTTTGTGATCTTAGAAGCATGCTAGGAATATAATGGCACTTTGTTGTATGATTGCCTACCCATGATATTATGATAGCATGGCATATGATTTTTTGTTATCCAATACTGTCTCAAGAATATGTTGTTGATGTTGCTTATTAAATAGCATGACTCCATGTGACCTGATGCATGAGAATTTATTAGCATGTCTTGTGTGTACATGAGTTGTGATAGTGACACTAATATGTATGCTTGCGGTCACTAACTAAAGATAATTAAGAGTCTAAACATGTACCAGGGCGATGATACAGATACAGTGGCAGTCGTCTTGTATCATCGTGGGTATTTCCCCACCCTAGGTAGTGGTTGAGATGGGACCGAGGATCGAGTGAGACCTCACTTTTAACGTTGTGTCATGATGAGGAATTGGCCTTTGGGGCATTACTTCCAAGAGTTTAGACACAGGGGATGCAACACCCCAATCCCCATATTCTGTCTTTATTTGGACACAACCACTGTTTTGACAGTGGACTTAATCACACAAGCAAGTCGGGCCAGTATTACAAATTACAAGTGACTCAAACTTGACATTCATTTTCAACTATCTCATGACTTGATGTAATTAAAGAGTACTTAACTCAAATTTAGAAATCAAATCAAATAAGGCAATAATGCAAAAAAATAAAAGAAATTCATAAACCATATTAATTTAAATAAAATGGAATACATAACTCAATCGTAAAATGAAACTATCACAGCGAAATATTCAAAACTTGCGCTACATGCCCTTACATTCAAATATAGAAACTTTCTAAAAATAAAATGATTATCACTATTTGCAATGTCTTCATGCATATTCAATTTCTTGAAAAACAAGAGAGGAAAGGTGAGTATATAGCCCAGTGGATGCTTTTTAAATAATCAATTTTCTAATTTAGACTAAAAACACATCCATAATTTATACACTTGCATGCATTAAGTGTTTGAAACAATATTTTGTGTATAGTTGTGACTTAAACCAAAAGGTTTTTCAAAGCCTGTGATGTTCTTAACGAAATACCACCTTAAAAAGAAAAAGGCATTTCTTAGCAATTTCATTGGACTTTTGGACATAGGGCCTTTTACCCACCAACCAAGTATTTTGGTCTTACACCATGTGAACTAGTCACATGAAAAGAACATCCATATTGTCTCACATGTTCACTATGATGGTACATGTTTATTAATCACCAACATCTCATAATTAATCTCATATTCAAAAATCATAAAAATAAGAGAAATAAATTTCAGAATATAACCAATCTAAAAATTAAAGCATGAATCATCCAAAAATATGCATCAGAAATTGAAATAAACCTAAACATGGTACTAGGCAGGGCATGGATTCATGAATGCTTAAAATATGCTCATTGTAATACCTCATAATTTAGAATGAATAAACAAGAATTTTTGTCAATTAATTTATACAATAGTATATGTATAAAGAATTATGGACCATTATTGAATTAATGATCCAAGTAA
>JAJIYU010004338.1:0-24599 GCA_030144865.1 Tinospora cordifolia | reverse complement strand
TCGAGAGTCCCGCGCGCACAGCAGAGAGCTGACGGGAGCGCTAGTAGAAGCGCTGGCCCCACGTGACGCGCGCACGAGTGGACTCGGGTTCCGGTCCGGGGGGTCCGGGGGAGGTGTCACACTAAGATGAGCATATTTGACTATTATATGGTGTCCCCTCAAATTTGATATTGTACAACCATATTTGATGTCCAAAACGTAAGAAAATGGGAAAGTATTCCTTGTGTGTTTGTGTGATAAGCAAGTAAGGAAACCAAAAAGGAAAGTTGCCATGAGCACATAGGGAACGTACCATTTGAATTAGAATATGATTTAAACCTCTTTTGTGTTCACACATAGTTAGGAAATAAGATTGTACTCATATCTTTTGAATTAGAAAGCCATAGTGGTCCCACCTGCCAACCATGAGCACACTTGCCCTCCTCATGTAAACCGTCCCCTTTATGTATAAAAACTTGCCCAAATTTTTGTGAGGTTTCCAAGCAGCCCAAAGCTGCCCTAAGACGTCCCATATGCTCTCATGAACATCTATATAGACCCCACTTGCTCACTTTCATCTCATCCCAAAGCAAAGAGTTGACACTTGCCTCTTTGTTTGTTCTTGCCCTCTTCTTGGCACCTCTTCTCACCCTCTTTTCTCTCTTGTATGAGAAGTTCTTATTTCAGTATTTTAGAGAGTTGTTGAAGTAGTCTTGTTGGTGGTTTAAAGTTTTGAAAGTGGTTGATAAGGCAAACCTTTGCCGGATTCAACAAAAACGCAGATTAAGGCGTAAGAGATTTCTTAAGCCTCGACGTTGCTATTGTAAATTTCGAGCATGATCATGCTTGTTTAAATTCTAATTTTCAGCATGTCTTATTTTAGTTTTAACATGTTTAATTATATTTTAATTTTAGTTAGCATGTGTTTATGTTTTAATCACTCATGAGAGCATGCCATGCTTAGAATCCATGTTTGGGATTTAATTCAATGTTTCAAGTAGGCAATGTAATGTTTTCATGCTTTCTTGGTTATTTAAAATTCAGATATTTACATTTTGAATTTCTTTTATGATTATGTGATTCTTAAATATAAGAACCACGTACTGTCATGTTAACCAATATGGTTGTGATGGGTGTTCTTAACACATTCTTGGAGTGTGTGGTTGCGAGGTACAACTAAGGGATACTTGGTATGTGGCATGCAATGGAAAGTAACAAAGAAATGTCTTGCCACCATGAAAAGGGGCATTTAAATTAAGAATATCAAGGGAATAGAACCCCTTTCAGTCTTAACGTCAATTACAACCAAAAAGTAGCTTGAATCACTTAATGCATGAAAGTGTTTGAATTTGAATGTGCAATTGATTTGAAATAGTAACTTAGTTTTTTAATGAATGATCCATTGGCCTATGTGCTCACCCCTTCCTTTTATTTTTCAAAAAATTGACTTGAATCATGAAGGCCATGGATAATGGATTATCTTTAAGTTTTGAAAGTTCTATTTTAAGGGCATGTTGTCCAAATTTTGAATTTAAGACTTTCGCTGAATTTTATTTAAGTTTTGAAAGTTATGTACTCAAGTTTTGATTTAAGAATGTAACTTTCTTTATTTTATTTGAATAAATAAAGAGTTTGAAGTATTCTTTTATCTAATTCTACAGCCTTATTGAATTAAAATTTAATACATCGTGATGTATCCATGAACGTTTTCAATAGGTGTTTCAATAAAGGAATTGAGATGCAAGTTGTGTACTTGTAAATCTAACATAAGACCCAACCCACCTTGTGGTTGAACTTAAACCTATTTCTAGGGTGTTGGGGTGTTACAAAGATAACTTTAGAGCTTAGGCTTTAGGTGCCTTGGGCTAGAATTAGAAAGTCAATCAGTGGTTGTTTGACTAGAATTAAAAACTCAAATTAAGGTTTCACCTTGAATTGAATCAAATCTTGAATGCCTTGGGATATAATTAGAAAGTCGATCAGTGGTTGTTTGACTAAAATTAAAAACTCAAATTACGGTGTCACTTAGAAATGAATTAAATCTTGAATGCCTTACCTTCTATTGTTGAAATTGAAAAACGTTTTAGAAAGTGTTTTCAAAAAGGAAGTATATGTTTTTGAAATGTTTTGTTTGGATACAAAGACTACAAGTTGAGCTGATAGTGGGTAAGCTTTGTCCTAAGTAAAGCTAAACATTGAAAGGGAGGTGGGTTATCCTGCCCTAGAAAGTGCGGTTGTTAAGCAGACTTTGGTCTCCCTGCTCGACCTGGAGGTTGTCCCACCAGCTTATACGAGTGGTCTAAGTTGAAGAACACCCTTATTTTCTATAAAAGAAAATTAGAAGGTGAAAAATTAGGGCAAGAAATTGTTTAGAAGTTAAAAAAGATGGCAAAGGTGGTGTCTTGATTAGATAGAGGTTGTGAGTCAACCAGTTTAAAACTATGGGTCTTGGGGATTCACTGTAATACCCTAGAATTTTGTCAAATAATTTAAAATAAATAAAATAAGTTAAGTAAATTAATTTTAAAGATTTTAAGAAATTTTTGAGTACAAATTGTGGGTTGGCAACATGAAAAATAAAATATATTGGAGATATAATATAAGATTTTAATTTGATAATTAAATGAAAATTTCAATTTAGTAGAATTAATCAAGAAATTTAAAGAGTTGCTTAAGAAATAAATAAATAGAAAGAAAGTATATATACACATATAGGTTAATATGTGTATGAATAAGGTGTGTGTTAGCATAATAAATGTTAATACTACATATTATAAGAATATGTATATAAGAAAATTTATATAATTAAATAAAATGTAGTATATGTGTATTTATTTAAAATAAATAAAACATTATAAAAATATTAATTTATAATTACATAAATTATTATCTGAAAATAAAATATGAAATAAATAAAAATATATGGAAATGAAAAATGTAGCTTATTTAATTATTGGCATTAAAAATATTAAAGAAATAGAAACATATCTAATAAATGCAATATTAAATAATTAGAAAGGGAAAAATATTAGTAAGACCATAAAATAGAATGATTTGTGCTATAAAACCAAGTTTTCATCAATTAGAAAGTGTCCAATTGGTAATTTTCGGATAATAGCAACATTAAAAATCAAATTTGGTAATTAGAAACTGCATCCAACGGCCAGAAACACATAATTCGCACGATCTAACATCCAACGGTCACGATCAAAGCCCAAAACAACGCCTAGGAGCACCGGATCAGCATGATCCAACGGCCACAATCGATCCATTAGATCCAACGGCTCACGAACGAGGCGAATTCGAAAATCGCGAAAATACAACACTCGAGGATGATCTGATGGCCCAGATTTGAGAT
This sequence comes from Tinospora cordifolia, assembly GCA_030144865.1. Classification (NCBI taxonomy): domain Eukaryota; kingdom Viridiplantae; phylum Streptophyta; class Magnoliopsida; order Ranunculales; family Menispermaceae; genus Tinospora; species Tinospora cordifolia. Next base: position 21,262 of record JAJIYU010004338.1, on the reverse strand, counting down.
ATCTCTGATCGATCACGAACCAATGCGTTACTCGAGGTTCATCAGACAATCCAGATCGAAGGCGCATTCGTTAATCGCGAACGTACAACGATCGAGGAAGATCGGACGACCTAGGATAGTTTCGTTGATCACGATCGCGAACCGCACAACGATTAATGCACATCCGACGACCAAGAAAGACGAACTCCGATCCATCGTGAACCGCACACCATGATCGATGCACATCTGACGACCAAAAAATATGCATCTCGATCCATCGTGAACCAGACACCACGCTCGAGGAAGATCCAACTGCGCAGATGCAACCCACCCGACTGGAGATCTGCTGTTGCGATCGAGAACGATTCGACGATCAGGATCGTTTGCTCCGATTAAAACCAAGAATAATAACCAAAAAATAGCTAAAAAATCCAAAAAAATCTGAAAAAATTCTAAAAAAAATCCAAAAATTGTGTTTCTAAAATTCCCAATGCACTTGCTATTTTCCTATACTTGGGGAAGGGGGCAGGGGGGGCGCGAAATTTGAATAATTGGCAAGTTTCCTACATGGAGAACACCAAAAACTTACCATTCTACACTATTTTAAACTCTATATAAAGGACCCTTAATGCTCACATTGTGTTCATCCCAAATCAAGAGCATACTAGTCCCTCTTGACTCTCCCTAGCCTTCTTCTTGGCAATTCCCTCAGTTCTTGAGTAATCTTGAATTGTTATTGAGTGTTCTTGAGTGTTCTTGAAAGTTCTTGAGTGTTTGAAAGCTTTAAAGTAACGAAACTCTGCCAGATTTCAGAGGCATACAAAAGAGACATTTTTAAGGTGGAAGTGACTTCTAACTTCTACTTCTTTATTTTAATTTGAATAAGTCTTGCATATGTGACGATGTTTTGAAGATGATTGATTGAATATATGTTTTAATATGCATGCTTTATTTATTTGAAGTGCCATGAATATACATGTTATGCATGTTTAGAAATAAGAATAATGATGTATGTTATACATGAATGTGCCATGAATAAATATTTAATGATTCATGTTTTGTATATGTTGTATCGATGGTTTAATCCGATATTGTGTGTTTTATAACTAAGAAAATATTAAATAATGATTCAATCCACGTACCGACGCGATGATGGACTGCATAGTGTCATCGTGTGTGCTCTACCCCCCGACCCGGCTTGCCGGTTTACCATTGACGATTTTGAACTGGGTTTCCAAGAGTGATCCCACTTCATAGATATTGGGGTTTGAGTTTTCGTTTGTCACTCTCTCTCCCTATGATGTGGAAAACAGAGATTAAACTCTTTTGGTCCGAATGTCAACCATAAACAAGAAATTTGTTTGAATCGCCTAATGTACTAAAGTGTTTGACATGCTTGGTTTGTTTGAATTGAAATAATGATTTAGATGTTTAGAAAGATCCACTGCGCTATGTGCTCACCCCTTCCTTCTATTTTTCAGGTAATTGATTTACATGAAGACCATGAACATTAGATAGGTTCTTTTATTTAAAAAGTTTTTAATTTCTATGTAAGGGCATGTTGCCCATGTTTTGAATCTTCCGCTGTAAAAGTTTTTCTTCAAGATCAAATTATGTACTCAATTTTATTTAATTAATTGAGTTTATGAATTTTAGTTATTTCTTGTATTGTTGCCTTATTAAATTCTAAATTTAAGTCATGTGCTGTTAAATACGATTAAGGCATGAAATAATTAAAATAGAAAGAAAGTCAAGTATGTGTCACTTGTAAAGTAACATCGGCCCGGCCCGCTGTTTGGTTTAGTCCACCGTTAAGAGAATGGTGGCCGTGTCCAATGCTTAAAGATGTGGTGGTTGGGGTGTTACATTCACCTTAGGTAGAGACATGGGTGTAGCCATGGGTGGCACAGTGGATCAGGAGCATAAATCTCTAGGACATAGGCTAGACACTGAAACTTGTTGGAAAACAGGAAATTGTTCCTAGAGATAGGCTAGACACTGAAACTTGTTTGAAAACAGAAAATTGTTTGATCAAGACACGAAACCAGGAAGCTTCTGTATCTTTCGGTTTCTATGTAGTATGGGATGCATAGGAATTCAAGGATATGGAGGAAGCCTGAATTTGGAGAATGATGGACCATGTGTGGTGAATGATCGATAACTCTAGCAGAATGGGTTTCTCTATGCTCGCTGGTATGGGACGGTGGAGTATAGTGGGCTCAGGAACCTTACTTATCGAGCAATTTGCGAAATTGTTTGGGTGCGACTCTATTCTGGGTGGAAGCCTAAGTGGAAAGGGTAGAGTGGTATAAGACTTTTGAACCTGAAAGCTTAAGTGGAAGCTTGGAACCTTACTATGCTAGCTTGATTGTATGATTGTCTGATATGCATGATGTAATGTTTAATTGTTTTGAGACCAAATCCTGTACTCATGCATGAAAAGAACATAGAAGAAAAACCTTTAGGCCATTGAACAAATTGAGAACCTAGAGGCATGAATCTAGAGTCATGATAGTACGAACATTTAAAGAAGCAAATACTGACAACCTACTTGATTTGTAGACAATGGCTGAGACAAGAAGGTACGTTACTCGATCCACTACCTTTGATGAAACTGAGCAACGAGAACAAGAATTGCTTGCTGGAATGGAGGCACGGATGGAGGCCATGATGAATGACATGTCGCAGAGAGTGCTGGATCAACTATTGAGAGCACTTCCACAAATAATCCCTCAGGCTTCTCCTCAGCCACAAGTACCTGAACCCACTCAAGTTCAACTGCTAGCACCTGTGGCCCAAGATTTCGAACGTCAAAGGGCTCAAGAGGGTTTGGAGGATGAAAAATAGAGTAAGATGCTGATAAAACTATAGAAGCTCCATCATCCATTTGATGGGACTACTGATTACATCTCGGCAGACCACTGGTACCAAGAGATGGATGAAGTTCTCAATGTATTTAAGGTAACAGGGTCGAGACGAGTGTCACTGGCCATGCACCACTTCAAAGGGCTAGCTCAAAGTTGGTGGCATTTGATGAAGATGGACCCTAATACAGATGTGGATAACATGAGTTGGGAGAACTTCTCAGAAATCTTTTATGAAAAGTCCTTTCCAGAGGCGACCTTAAGTAAGCTATAAGAGGACTTTGTTCGACTAAATCAGAGGGACATGACTGTAGCTAAATATGAGAGGAAGTTCATCAAATTGGCCAAATGTTCCCCAGGTCTGATTAGGGAAGAGAAAAGAAAAACCAATCAATTCGCATAGGGTCTCAAGACGTAGATCCGAAACATAGTGAAGACTCTGAGCCTAAAGATGTACAAAGATGTCGTAGAGAAGGCCTTAACTCTAGAACAATAACTCAACCTAGAACAAAGGTTGAGGGGGAAGAATATGAGGCCTAGGAACAAAAATGATCAAGGGGCTCAGAAGAAAAAAGAAGAATGATGGGAAAGCACCACCTACACAGAAACAGGGGCAGGCCAAGAACGAGTCAAGGGAACAAGCAAGAAAATAAGGGCTTTGTTTTGTGTGCAATGAGAAGGGTCATCTGGCTAGAGATTGTCCTAATGCACAGGCTCAAGCTCCTCAGCAATAGCCATAGCAAGGAGGAGGTTAGAATGGTCGTCCTCATGGGAGCAGCCGAATGGCAATCAGGGGCATAACTAGGGCCGTGGGCAGAACCAGGCCAGAATGTTCGCTGTTGAGGTTCAGGAAGACCAAGTCCCTGTAGTGGAAGGTATATGTTTCATGTTGTTGTGAAATTGTTGTTTGACTCAGGTGCCTCTAAATCCTTTATTTTTGAAGAACTAGCTGATAGGTTACAACTTGTGACGAAAACACTACCTCTAACATTGAATGTGTCCACACCAATAGGGACCACTGTGACTTCAAAAAGAATGTGTAGTTGTGACCTAAAGTTCGGGGATAAACTCATAACAGTAGGTTTATGTACCTTACCTTTTTATGGCTATGATGTAATCTTGGGGATGGATTGGTTGGACTAGCACCAAGCCCAGATAGATTGTCCTAAAAGACGAGTGACAATAACCGTACCTTCTGGGGAAACCTATAGAATCAATGGGGATATGCAAAAACTACCGAGGAGTCCAACCATAGCTATATTGAACTACTTAAGGCATAAGAATGAGTTTGAGGAATTCTCTGTAGAAGAACCTATGGAATTGAAGAGGATACAAGACCTAGCAGTGGTTAGTGAGTACGAGGATGTGTTCCCAGATGACTTACCTAGACTACCACCTACTAGAGAGAGAGATTTCAAGATTGAACTTCACCCTGGAACGAACCCTATAGCCATACCTCCTTATAGAATGGCACCAGTAGAACTGATTGAGTTGAAGTCACAACTTGACGAGCTTCGAGAAATAGGGTTCATCAGGCCAAGTAAATCACCTTGGGGAGCTCCGGTGTTGTTCCTAAAGAAGAAAGATGGTTCTATGAGACTTTGTGTCGATTATTGGAAGTTGAACCAAACTACAGTGGAGAATAAATATCCTTTACCAAGGATTGATGGCCTCTTTGATCAATTGAGAGGAGCCACTTATTTCTCGAAGATTGATCTTTGATCAGGATATCACCAGTTGAGAATCAAGAAGTCTAATGTACATAAGATGACCTTAAGAATAAGATATGGACACTTCAAGTTCATTGTGATGCCCTTTGGTTTGACCAATGCCCTAGCATCATTCATGGACTTGATGAATCGAGTGTTTAGACAGTATCTTGACCAGTTTGTGGTGGTATTCGTAGATAACATCCTAATCTAGTCCAAGTCAGAGGTTGAACACTTAGAACACTTGCAGATAGTGTTGGAAATACTCAGAAGGAATCAATTATATGCCAAGCTTAGCAAGTGTGAGTTCTAGATGAAGACGGTCAAGTTCCTTGGCCACATAATGTCAGCAGAAAACATCTCTGTAGATTTAGAGAAAGTGGTAGCGATTATGGATTGGAAGCAACCTAAGATAGTTACAGAAATCAGGAGCTTCTTAGCCTTGGCTAGGTACTATAGAAGGTTCATCCAAGATTTTTTCAAACTAGTAGAACCTATGAACAAGCTGACCAAGAAGGGAGTTAAGTTCGATTGGAATGAGTAGTGCGAACAATCATTCCAAGAACTGAAGAAGAGATTGACTATGGCTCCTGTCCTAGTCACTCCAACCCATGGTGTTACCTATACCCTTTATACCGATGCCTCACTGAGTAGACTTGGAGCAGTGTTGATGCAGGAGAGACGAGTAGTGGCTTATGCCTCGCGACAGTTGAAGGTCCATGAGAAGAATTACCCTACTCATAACCTAGAATTAGTAGCCATCATATTTGCCCTGAAGATTTGGAGGTACTACCTTTATGGTGAAAAATTTGATCTGTTTTCAGATCATAAGAGCTTGAAGTACATCTACACCCAGAAAGAGTTGAACCTAGGCAACGTAGGTGGATGAAATTCCTTAAGGACTATGATTTTCAATTACACTACCATCTGCGGAAGGCCAATGTGGTGGCTGATGCCTTGAGTAGAAAGTTCAACCACCAGGAGGAAGAAAAGGGCCAGATGTACCAATTAATCGAAGACTTTAGGCTAGGAATAACTTTAAATGACAAGCAAGCCTACTTTTATAACATGTTTTGCCAATCGGATCTACTACATCAGATTAGGGAGGAACAAAGGCAAGACAAGTGGCTTGTAGGTCTGATAGAGGGAGTTGAACATGGTAAGCATCCTGACTTTAGGTTGGATGCTGAGAATATCCTGAGGCTCGGGGCGAGGATCTGTGTACCTGAGAATGATAGAGTAAGCAGACAATACTAGATGAGGCCCATCAAACCAAGTATACAATACATCTAGGTGGAGATAAGATGTACCAGAACCTCAGAAAGACTTACTGGTGGAGAGGAATGAAGAGGGACGTGGCTAAGCATGTTGCCAAGTGCTTAACCAATCAACAAGTAAAAGCGGAACATTGAAAACCCTCTGGAATGTTACAACCACTCCTTGTTCCTTAATGGAAGTGTGATAACATTGCCATGGATTTTTTCAGTGTTTTGCCCAGGAACCAAAAAGGAAAAGATACTGTTTGGGTGGTTATGGATCGTCTCAGCAAAGTGGTTCATTTCCTACCAATCAGATTGTAACACCCCAACCCTCGTATCTTTAAGCAGTGTACATTGCCACCATTCTCTTGACAGTAGACTTAACAAACAACGGGTTGGGTCGGTGCTACATTACAAGTGACACACACTTGTTCTTTTCTTTTCAATATCTCGTGCCTTTGTATAAAATTCAAGAATACAATATTTTCAATTAAATCAAGGCAAATTAAAAGAGATAAAGAAATTCAAACTATTTTATTCATAATAGAAATTGAGAGTACTAAACTCATCCAAAAAAAAACTAATTGTTATAGCAGAAGACTTCAAAATACTTTTCAATAGAAAAACATAAAAACTTTGGGCAACATGCCCTAAAAATTAAAAAAAAAAATTATAATACTGTAGACACTTCTAAGAACTATCTATAATCAACTTCTCCATAGGTTCATGTTCCTGAAAAATAAGAAATGAAGAGTGAGTATATAGCCCAGTGGATCCTTTTCGACCAACCATCTTTCATATTCAAACTCATAACATAATCATAATTCAAACACTTGCAATCATTAGGCGTTTCAAACAACAATTTGTTTAAGTCGAGTCTTAGACCAAAAGGGCCTTTAATCCCTTAATGCTCTTAACTAAGTAAATAGGGCCCACTTGGCATCAACCCGTTAGTGGCACATGTTGGCATCAACCCATTACGCATGGTGACCCACCAGTGGTACACAACCCTCAAGTACTTAGTTCTGAAAATCATATGACCTAACTCATATGAAAAGAACATCCATAGTGTCGCCCTGACCACTATGATGGTACGTGGTTCTTATCACCATCGTCTTAGATTAATTTTCATATCATGATCTCATAAAATAAATTTCAGAATATGAAATCGAACTAAATTCAAAATATACATAGTCAATTCGCGAAACACTCATAAAATATGCATCACACTTTAATTTAAAATCCTAAGCATGATACTAACATGACATCGATGATATGATTGCTCAAACATGAATCAAAACTGAAATACTGAAATAAACATTTAAAATTGTGGAACTGAAGTTGAAAATCTTTGAATTCAGTGAAAAACACACAACAATGAGCATGCCATGAATTCAAATAAGAAAAGAAGGGTGCTCTAGAAATCACTTCCACCTTGTGATGCTTTCTTGCAGAATTTTGGCAGCAATTCCCCCCACGTACTAGTGTAAATGAAGATCGCTCAACTTGATTCTCCAAATTTGAGAGAAGAACTTCTTATACACACAAGAAGGGAAGATGGGAAAAGGTGCAAGGAAGATGGGAAAAGGTGCTAAGAAGAAGGCTTAGAGAAAACAAGAGGAGAATTCAACTCTTATTTTTTGAAATGAATGAAATTATGAAAATAGGGGGGGTTTATATAGGTTTTCCAAGGGAGAAAATTAGAAAGTTTTGTGTTCTTCTTTGAATAAAACACCCTAATTTTTCGTCATTTTGTACTTTCTAATTTTTGGAGCAAAATGAGTATTTTTCAAATTTTAGAAATATTTTTCGAAATTAGAAACTATTTTTTTTTAGATTTTTTTCTTTTTTTGATAATTTTCGTATTTTAAATTTCGAATGTAATTTGGTTCCTAGGATTTTCTTCGCGACAAGTGTTTGGGTTCAATCGGAGTCATTGGATTGATATCGAATCAATCAATAGAATTCAGAGTCTCGATCTCAGTCGTTGGATCTCCTCGAGTGCATCAACGATCGCGATCTAATCAAAATGGCTTCGATCTGGACCGTTAGATGATCCTCGAGCGCAGCATTGTTCGTGATCTAATCAATGTGGCTTTGATCTGAACCGTCTCGTGATCCTCGAGTGCAACACTGTTCGCGATCTCAATGCGACTTTGATCTCGATCGTCGGATGATCCTCGATCACGGTGTGCGGATCTGATTTCGCAATCAATGAACTCTCTTCTGACTGCACGATCATCTTAGAGTTACGTACGCGGATCTCTGGCCGTTTGATCTTGATGATTTGGTGTGTTTGTGCGTACGTGCGGATCTGATCTTGGTTGTCGGATCGTGAGATCAGATTCCAGATCTACGCTTTGCAGTATTTTGAGTTTATTTTTGATTTTCAAACCGAATTTCTTGCTTTCTTTTCAGATTTTTTTTCTAAATCTTGATCCCAATTAACTTTCTAATCTTGTGTTCATAAAAAATTGCATATATCCTTGTATTTTTGGCTTTGATATCCTAAGATATACATTATATTCATATATTTTCTTCAAAAAATCCATTAAATTGATTTTATTCCTTATTTGGCTAAAGTAGGACTTACCAAATTTTTCATCCATCAATTTTGTATAATTCTTTAAATAAATTTTCAAATTTCATACGAATTTTCGAGATGTTACAACCTATCCTCCTTAGAAAAATTTCATCCTCAAAATTTGTTCATATTTAGGTATTCATCGTGAATAGATGCAGATACTTGGTCTTCATTTCGCTTTCGAGTTCCCATGTAGCTTCTTCTACCCCGTGATGTTTCCATAGTACATTCACTAATGGAATATCCTTTGTTCTTTGATTCTGTACCTTGTGGTCAAGGATTCTGATCGTTGTTTCCTCGTAAGTAGCATCATCTTGAATATTCACTTCCTCTTAGTGAATGATGTGAGAGGGGTTGGGTTCGTATTTTCTCAACATGGATACATGGAATACATTTTGTGCTGAAGTCATCTTGTTTGGTAGGTCCAACTCATAAGCACATTCCCCGATTCTTCTAAGTATTTCAAAGGGTCCGACAAACCTTGGAGATAACTTCCATTTGAATTCAAACCTTTTGACGTCCTTTTGTGGACTGATCCTAAGAAATACTTTATCCCCAACTTGGAATTCTAATGGTTTTCTCCTTTTGTCAGCATAGTTCTTTTGACGACTCTGTGCAGTAGTCAGTCTCCTTTGTATTAACTTGACTTGGTTGCTTGTTTCTTCTACCATGTTTGGCCCGGTTAATACTTGATCTTCAAGTTCAGCCTAACAGGTAGGTGATCTGCAGGGTCTTCCATAAAGAGCTTCGAATGGAGCCATTTTTATGGTTGCCTGATAACTGTTGTTATAGGCAAACTCTGCCAAGTGTAAGTACTTGCTCCAATTCCCCTTGAAGTCCAACTCTCTCAAACTGACCATTCGTCTAAGGGTGAAAGGCTGTACTGATGGTGAGCTTAGTACCATCTCCTTTTGTAGACTCTACTAGAACTGTGACATGAAGCAAGAGTCTCTGTTAGACACAATAGTCTTGGGTACACCATGAAGTCTGACGATTTTTTTCACAAGATTTCTCCTAGCTTGCTGACTTGGTCTGTGGATCTGATTGGCAAGAAGTGTGTCAATTTGGTGAGACGATCCATTATCACCCAAACAGTGTCTTCTCCTTTTTGGTTCCTGGGTAAACCACTGATGAAGTCCATGGCAATATTATCCCACTTCCATTTAGGGATTGGGAGTGGTTGTAACATTCCAAAGGGTTTTTGGTGTTCTACTTTCACTTGTTGGCATGTTAAGCACTTATAGACATATTTAGTCTGATGAGCTTCATCAAGTATGACATGCTTGCTCTGTCCCTGCTAAGGTACACATATCATTTCCCCGAGCCTTAGGTTGCTTTCAGCATCCATCCTGAAGTCAATATTCTTTCCTTGCGTGACTCTTTTGATTAGTTGAGCAAGCCACTTGTCTTGCTTTTGTTCATCCCAGATCTGATGTAATAGGTCCGGTTGGCAAGACATATTATAAAGATAGGCTTCTTTCTCGTTATGGTTTACACCCAACCTAAAATCTTCAATCAACTGGCACATCTAGCCTTTTTCTTCCTCCAGTTTGTCGAACTTCCTACTCAAAGCATCAGCCACTACATTGGCCTTACCTGGATGTTAGTGTAGTTCAAAATCATAGTCTTTCAAGAATTCCATCCATCTCCGTTGCATGAGGTTGAACTCCTTTTGGGTGTAGATGTACTTCAAGCTCTTGTGATCTAAAAATAGCTCAAATTTCTCACCATAAAGGTAGTGTCTCCAAATCTTCAGGGCAAACACAATGGTTGCTAGCTTTAGCGACTACTTGTCTTTCTTGCATCAACACTGCTCCAAGCCCACTCAGTGAAGAATCAGTATAGAGTATGTAAGTAAAACCAGGAGTTGGGGTAACTAGAACAGGGGCCGTAGTCAATCTTGTCTTCAGTTCTTAGAATGACTATTCATATTTCTCCTCCCACTGGAACTTAACTCCTTTTCTGGTCAACTTAGTCATAGGTTCTGCTAACTTGGAAAAGTCCTTAACGAACCTTCTGTAGTAGCCTGCCAAGCCCAAGAAACTTCTAATTTCTATTACTGTATTGGGTTGCTTCCAGTTCATAATGGCTTCCTCTTTCTCCGAATCTACAGAGATGCCTTTTGCTGACACAACATTGCCAAGGAACTTGACAGTTTCCATCGAGAACTCGCACTTATTGAATTTAACATATAGTTGGTTTTTTCTGAGGGTTTCTAGCATGATCCTCAAGTGTTCTAGGCACTCAGCTTTTGACTTAGAGTAGATTAGTATATCATCCACTCATACCACTACAAAATAGTGAAGGAACTTTCTAAACACTCGGTTCATCAAATCTATGAAGGCTACCGGAGCATTGGTCAAACCAAAGGGCATCATGGTAAACTCGAAGTGTCCATATATTGTTCTAAAGGCTATCTTGTGGATGTCAGACTCTCGAATCCTCAGCTGATGATATCCTGACCAAAAATCAATTTTAGAAAAATGAGTGGCTCCTCGTAATTGATCAAATCCTTGGTAAAGGATATTTATTCTTTATGGTAGCTTGATTCAACTTCCGGTAGTCGACTCATAGTCGTAAGGAACCATCTTTCTTTTTCACGAATAATACTGGGGCTCCCCTAGGTGATTCACTCAGCCTAATGAAACCTTTCTCCCTGAGCTCGTCCAATTGAGTTTTCAGCTCAATTAGTTCTGCTGGCGCCATTCTATAAGGAGGTATGGCTATAGGGTTGGTTCCAGGATGAAGTTCAATCTTGAACTCTAACTCTCTTGCTGGTGGTAGTCCAGGTAAGTCATTTGGGAACACATCCTCGTACTCACTGACTACAGCTAGGTCGTGAATATTCTTCAAGTCAGTAGGTTGTTCTTTAGAGAGTTTCTCGAACTCATCCGACTACTTCAAGCAATTCAACAAGGCTAGGGTTGGACTTCTTGGTAGTCTCTACATATCCCCATTGATTATAAAGATCTCCCCAAAGGTAATGCTATGGTTACTCGTCTCTTAGGACAATCTATCTGGGCTTGGTATTGATCTAACCATTCCATTTCCAATATTACATCGCAGCCATAGAAAGGTAGGGCATATAAGTCGACTGTTAAAAGTTTATCCCCAAACCTAAGGTCACAACTACACATCTTTTTTGAAGTCACAATGGTCTCCATTGGCGTGGACACATTCAAAGTCACAGGCATTGTTTTTGTCACAAGTTGTAACCTATCAGCTAATTTTTTAGAGATAAAAGATTTTGAGGCACTTGAGTCAAACAACTGTCTCACAACAATGTTAAACAATAGGAATGTACCTTCTACTGTAGGGGCTTGGTTTTCCTGGGTCTCAACCACGAACATTCTGGCTTAGTTCTGACCATGGCTTTGGTTTTGCCCTTGATTGGCATTCTGATTTTGTCTGGCTTGAGGTCGCCCATTCTGACTTCCACCCTAAGTATTCTATTGTTACTATTGGGAATCCTGAGCTGATGCAGTTGGGCAATTTTTTGCCAAATGACCCTTCTGCTTGCATACGAAACATAATCCTTGCCTCTTAACTTCTTCCCTTGACTCGTCCTTGTTCTGCCCTTGTTTTTGTGGAGCCTTACCACTTTTGCTTTTCTTCTGGGTCCTTCGTTGGTCCTTTCCATTTTTGTGCTGCTTATTCTTTCCTCTCAACCTTTGTTTCAGGTTGAGCTCTTGTTCAAGAATTAGGGCTCGTTCAACAACTTCCTTGTAGGTTCGGAAGCTCAATGTCATGATAACCTTTCAGATCTCGATCATGAGACCTGTGCAAATCTGTTGGCCTTCAATTTTTCTTCTCAGATCAATTCTTGAGAGAATTTGGCTAGCTCAGTAAATTTCCTCTCATATTCCATTACTTTGAGATCCCTCTGATTGAGTCTCACGAAGTCTTCTTGCAATTTTCTGAGAGTTGCCTCCGAAAAGAATTTGTCATAAAATTTTTCTCTGAACTCTTCCCAGGTTATGGTCACAACATCAGTGTTGGGATCCATCTGCATCATTCTCCACCATCCACAGGCTGGTCCTTTGAAATGGTATGTGGTTAGTGCTACTCGTCGTGAACCCGTAACCTTCAGCACATTTAGTAACTCCTCCATCTCCTGGTACCAATGTTTAGCAGAGATGTAGTCAGTAGTTCCATCAAATGAGGGAAGGTGGAGCTTTTGCAAATCTAGCAGCATCTTCTTCTATCTTTCATATTCCAGGTCCTCTAGATTCCTTTGACGTTCCTGAGGTACTGGTGCTAGGACTTGGACTAGAATAGGCTCAGGTGCTTGAGGCTGCGGAGCCATCTGAGGGATTATCTGTGGAAGTGTCCTTCTCAGTTGATCTAGTACCCTCTGTGACATTTCCCTCATCATGGCTTCCATCCATGCCCCCATTCGTGCTTCCATCCGTGCCTCCATCCTAGTAGGCAGTTCCTGATCTTATTGTTCAGTCTCATCAGAGGTGGTGGATCGAGTTACGTACCTTTTAGCTCCAGCCATTTTCTTGTAAAATTGAACAAAGTGTCAGTATGTGTCAAATATTCGTGCTATCATGGCTCTAGATTCAGTTTCTAGGTTCTCGATTTGTTCAGTAGCCTAAAGTCTTTCTTCTAGGTTCTTTTCATGCATGGGTAGAGGATTTGGTCTCAAAGCAAATTACAACATACATATCACACAATCATACAATCACGCTAGCACAGCAAGGTTCCAAGCTTCCACCTAAGCTTTCAGGTTCAAGTGTCCCATACCACTCTACCCGTTCTACGTAGGCTTTCACTCAGAATAGAGCCGCACCCAAACAATTCCACAAATTGCTCGATAACTAAGGTTCCCGAGCCCGCTATACTCAATTGTCCCATACCAGCAAGCATAGAGAAACTCATTCTGCCAGAGTTACTGATCATTCACCACATATGGTCCATCATTCTCCAAGTCCAGGCTTCCTCTATAACCCCGAATTCCTATGCATCCCATACTACATAGAAATCGAAAATTATAGAAGCTTCTCAGTCTCATGTCCTGACCGAACAATTTTTTATTTTCACACAAGTTTCCAGTCTCTAGCCTATGTCCTAGAATTTTATGTTTTCGATCCACTGTGCCACCCATGGCTACACCCATTTCTACCTAAAGTCTTTTTCCTGGACCTAGGGTTTGGTTCTGGTTGACTTACAACCTCTGTCTAGTCAAGATACCACCTTTGACATCTTTTTTTGAGTTCTAATCAATTCCTTGCCCTAATTTTTCATTGTCTAATTTTCTTTTATTGAAAATATGAGTGTTCTTCAACCCCGACTACTCATATATGTTGGTGGGACAACCTCCAGATCGGGCGGCGAGACCGAAGTCTGCTTAGCAACCACGCTTTCTAAGGTGGGATAACCCACCTCCCTTTCAATGTTTAACTTTACTCGAGACAAGGCTTACCCACTATCAGTTCAACTTGCAGTCTTTGTATCCAAACAAAAACATTTTCAAAACATATATTTCCATTTTTTGAAAACACTTTCTAAAACGTTCTTCAATTTCAAAATAGAAGGTAGGACATTTTAAATTCAATTCAATTCAATTTAAGGTGAAACCCTAAGTTTGATTTTCTCGTTCTAGTCCAGTGTTTCTACTAACTGGGCTCTGATACCACACTTGGTATCAGAGGAAACTTTTTGTTCTTGGCCTAACAACTAATGCCTAGGCTTTGATACCACCTTTGGTATCAGAGAAAACTTTCTATTCTTGGCCCAACAACTAATGCTTAGGTTCTGATACCACCTCTGTAACACCCCAACTCCCGTATCTTTAAGAAGTGTACATTGCCACAGTTCTCTTGACAGTAGACTTAACAAATGGTGGGTCAGGCCGGTGCTACATTACAAATGATGCACACATGTTCTTTTCTTTTCAATATCTCGTGCCTTTGTATAAAATTCAAGAATACAATATTTTCAATAAAATTAAGGCAAATTAAAAGAGATAAAAAATTCAAACTATTTTATTCATAATAGAAACTCAGAGTAAACTCTTAAAAAAAAAACTAATTGCTACCGTGGAAGACTTCAGAATACTTTTCAATAGAAAAACATAAAAACTTTGGGCAACATGCCCTAAAAATTCTAAAAAATATAATACTGCAGAAACTTTCTAAGAAATTATCTATATTCAATAACTTCATGGGTTCATGTTCCTGAAAAATAAGAAAGGAAAAGTGAGCACATAACCCATTGGATCCTTTTTGAACAACCATCTTTCATTTTTAAACTCATAACACAATCATGATTCAAACACTTGCAATCATTAGGCATTTCAAACAAAAATTTGTTTAAGTCGAGTCTTAGACCAAAAGGGCCTTTAATCCCTTGATGCTCTTGACAAAGTAAATAGGGCCCATTCGACATTAACCCATTAGTGGCATATGTCGGCATCAACCAGTTAAACATGGTGACCCACCAGTGGTACACGACCCTCAAGTACTTAGGTCCGAAAACCATATGACCTAACTCATATGAAAATAACATCTATAGTGTCGCCATGACCACTATGATGGTAAGTGGTTATTATCACCATCGTCTTAGATTAATTTTCATATCATGATCTCATAAAATAAACTTCAGAATATGAAATTGAACTAAATTCAAAATATACATAGTCAATTCGTGAAACACTCATAACACATGCACCATACTTTAATTTAAAAGCCTAAGCATGATACTAACATGGCATGGACGATATGATTGCTCAAACATGAATCAAAACTGAAATACTGAAATAAACATTCAAAATTCTAGAGCTGAAGCTGAAAATCTTTGAATTTAGTGAAAAACACACAACAATGAGCATACCACGAATTCAAATAAGAACAGAAGGGTGTTCTAGAAATCACTTCCACCTTGTGACGCTTTCTTGAGGAATTTTGGCAGCAATTCCCCCCGCGTACTAGTGCCAATGAAGATTGCGCAACTTAATTCCCGAAATTTGAGAAAAGAACTTCTCACACACACAAGAAGGGAAGATGGGAAAAGGTGCCAAGAAGAAGGCTTAGAGAAAACAAGAGGAGAATTCAACTCTTACTATTTGGAATGTATGAAATTATGAGCCTAGGGGGGGTTTATATAGGTTTTTCAAGGGAGAAAATTAGAAAGTTTTGTGTTTTTCTTTGAATAAAACACCCTAATTTTTCCTAATTCCGTACTTTCTAATTTTTGGAGCAAAATGAGTATTTTTTGGATTTTTTCGGATTTTAAAAATATTTTTTGGAATTAGAAATTATTTTTTTCAAATTTTTTGGATTTTTTTCAAATTTTTCGTTATTTTTTCGGTAATTTTCATATTTTAAATTTCGAATTTAATCTGGTTCCTAGGATTTTCCTTGAGACACGCGTTTGGGTTCGATCAAAGTCGTTGGATTGATCTCGAATCAATCAACAAAATTCAGAGTATCGATCTCAGCTGTTAGATTTCCTTGAGTGCATCAACGATCGCGATCTAATCAAAACGGCTTCAATCTGAACCGTTAGATGATCCTCGAGCACAGCACTGTCCGCGATCTCTCAACGCGGCTTCGATCTTGACCATCGGATGATCCTCGATCACAGTGTGCAGATCTAATTTTGCGATCAACGAACTCTCTTTTGGCCGCACGATCATCCTCGAGTTACGTACGCGTATCTCTGGCCATTTGATCTTGATGATTAGGTGCGCTCGTGCATACGTAAAGATATGATCTTGGCTGTCGGATCGTGAGATCAGATTCCAGATCTACGGTTCACAGTATTTTAAGTTTATTTTTGATTTTTCAACCAAATTTCTTGCTTTCTTTTCAGATTTCTTTCTAAATCTCGATCCCATATGACTTTCTATTCTTGTTTTCATAAAAAATTGCACATATCCTTGTATTTTTTGTTATGATATCCCATTTTATGCATTATAATCATATTTTTTCTTCCAAAAATCCACTAAGTTGATTTTGTATTCCTCATTTGAGTAACTAGGACTTGCCAAAATTCTTGTTCGTCAATTTTGTATAATTTTCTAAGTAAAAATTTAATTTTCATATAAACATTTCAAGATGTTACACAGATCCACAGACCAAGTTAGTAAGCTAGGAGAACTATATCTGAAGGAAATAGTAAGGCTGCATGGTGTACCCAAGACAATTGTGTCTGACAGAGATTCTCGCTTCACGTCATAGTTCTGGCAGAGTCTACAGAAGGAGATGGGTACTAAGCTCACCATTAATACAACATTTCACCCTTAGACAAATGGTCAGTTAGAGAGAATTATCCAGATTTTTGAGGATATGTTGAGGTTGTGTGTTTTAAACTTCAAGGGAAATTGGAGCAAGTACTTACACTTGGCAGAGTTTTCCTATAACAATAGTTATTAGGCAAGTATTAAGATGGCTCCATTCAAAGCTCTATATGGAAGGCCCTGCAAATCACCCACCTGTTGGGCTGAACTCGAAGATCATCTATTAACCAGACTAGATTTGATGGAAGAAATGAATAACCAAGTCAAGTTAATACAGAAGAGGCTGACTATAGTATAAAGTCGTCAGAAGAGTTACACTGACAACAGGAGAAGACCACTAGAGTTCCAAGCTGAGGACAAAGTATTTTTGAGAATTAGTCCTCAAAAGGGCATCAAGAGGTTCAGATTTAAAGGAAAGTTATCTTCGAGGTTTGTCAAACCCTTTGAAATATTTAGAAGAATCGAAAAATGTGCTTATGAGTTGGACCTACCAAGCCGAATGAGTTCAACTCATAACGTATTTCATGTATCCATGTTGCAAAAGTATGAACCTAACCCTTCTCACATCATTTACTGGGAAGAAGTGAATATTCAAGATGATGCTACTTACGAAGAAACAACGGTCAGAATCCTCGACCATAAAGTACAGAGTTTGCAAACGAAGGATATCTTGTTAGTAAAGATATTGTGGAAACATAATGGGGTGGAAGAAGCTACCTGTGAATTCGAAAGTGAGATGAAGACAGAGTATCCACACCTGTTCACTAGAAATCCTTAGTTATGTCCAAATTTCAAGGATGAAATTTTTCTAAGGAGGGTAGGTTGTAATACCCTAAATCCTTTGTACTCAATTAAATAAAATTGATCATTTATTTAATAAAATTTGGGTGCAAAATGAAATCAGGCTCATTTTGGGGTTAAATTTAGCAGGTTCCAAAACTATCATATAGTGCCCCTTAGAGACCCAAAATAACTTGAAATGAAGTAAGATGACATGAACCAACTAAGAGGACAACATATCCAAAAATTAGAACAATTGGTAAAGGTTACGGTTTTCATTTGCCAAACGACCTTCATGGGGTCCAAATTAGAAAGAATTTCCATTTAGGGTATTCGGGGGATTGAAATGACCCGAAACAAAATGGAATGGCATGAATTAACAAAATGAATGAAATAACCAAAAATTAGAACAATTGGCCAAGATTTGAATTTTCATTTGCCTAGTGACCTCAGTGGGCCTTAAATAAGGAATGTTTTTGAAGGAAAATCACCTAGGGCCAAATCATACCTTAAAATGTGTATTAGGTTCATGTGATTCCAAAACTATAGGATATAAATCATAATTTCATGTAAATAAGGAGATATTAATTTTTATCTAATTTTTGTGAACCCATGAAGTCATGGCCACCCCCACTTGATTGTGTACACCCACACCCACTTAAGCCAAAATTTACCCAACCACGTACATGTGTGTGTGCACACATATGAGTAACCCTATTTAGATAGTTTCTTAGAACCAAGATGAGCATCTTTGACTATTATATAGTGTCCCCTCAAACTTGATATTGTACACCCATACTTGATGTCCAAGAAATAAGAAAATGGGAAAGTATTGCTTGTGCGTTTGTGTGATAAGCAAGCAAGGAAACCAGAAAGGAAAGTTTCCATGAGCACATAGGGGACGTCCCATTTGAATTAGAATATGATTTAAACCTCTTTTGTGTTCTCACATAGTTAGGAAATAAGATTATGCTCATATCCTTCGAATTAGAAAGCCATAGTGGTCCCACTTACCAACCATGAACACACTTGCCCTCTTTATGCAAACCATCCCCTTTATGTATAGAAACTTGCCCAAATTTTTGTGAGCTTCTCAAGCTGCGCTAGGACGTCCCATATGCTCTTGCTCACTTTCATCTCATCCAAAAGCAAAAAGTTGACACTTCCCTCTTTGTTTGTTCTTGCCCTCTTCTTGGCACCTCTTCTCACCTTCCTTTCTCTCTTATGTGATAAGTTCTTATTTCTGTATTTTAGAGAGTTGTTGAAGTAGTCTTGTTAGTGGTTTAAAGTTCTTAAAGTGGTTGATAAGGCAAACCTCTATCGGATTCAACAAAAACGCGGATTAAGGTGGAGGAAATTTCTTAAACCTCCACTTTGCTATTTTAAATTTCTAGCATGTTCATGCTTTTTTAAATTCTAATTTTCAGCATGTCTTGTTTTAGTTTCAGCATGATTAATTATATTTTAATTTTAGTTAGCATATTTTTATATTTTAATCACTCATGAGAACATGCCATGGTTAGGATCCATGTTTAGGATTTAATTCAATGTTTCAAGCATGCGATGTAATGTTTTCATGCTTTTTTGGTTGTTTAAAATTTTGATATTTACATTTTGAATTTCTTTTATGATTATGTGATTCTTAAATATAAGATTTTGAAGATAAGAACCACGTATTATCATAGTGACCCATATAGGTGCTATGAGTGTTCTTAACACATGCTTGGAGTGTGTGGTTGCGAGGCGCAACTAAGGGATACTTGGTATGTAGCATCCAATGGAAAGTGACAAAGAAATGTCTTTCCACCCTAAAGAAGGGTATCTAAGTTAAGAATATTATGGGGGTAGAACCCATTTCAGTCTTAACGTCAACTACAACAAAAAAATTGCTTGAATCACTTAATGCATGAAAATGTTTGAATTTGGATGTGCTATTGATTTGAAATAGTAACTTAGTTGTTTAATGAATGATCCACTGAGCTATGTGCCCACCCCTTCCTTTTATTTTTCAGGAAATTGACTTAAGTCATGAAGGCCATGGATATTAAATTATTTCTAAGTTTTGAAAGTTCTATTTTAAGGGCATGTTGCCCAAATTTTGAATTTAAGACTTTTGCTGAATTTTATTTAAGTTTTGAAAGTTATGTGCTCAAGTTTGATTTACGAATGTAACTTTCTTTATTTTATTTGAATAAATAAATAGTTTGAAGTATTCCTTTATTTAATTTTATAGCCTTATTGAATTAAAATTTAATACATTGTGATGTATCCATGAATGTTCTCAATAAGTGTTTAAATAAAGGAATTGAAATACAAGTTGTGTACTTGTAAATGTAACTTAAGACCCAAACCACCTTGTGGTTGAGCTTAAACCTATTTCTAGGGGGTTGGGATCTTATAAAGGCACATGTGCTCATGGTTGGCAAGGGAGACCACTAAGGTTTTCAATCCAAGTGTGAGCAAAATCTTTGAACCTTATTTGTTTCTTTTATGTGTGTGAACACATTTAAAGGTTTAGCATACATTCTAATCTCTGTTGGACATCCTCTATTAGTAGGGAAACATTCTAATATATTGTGATTCATAAAATCAAATAAGTTTTTAACATGAGCACACAAAAACAAAACTTTGGAATATTTCTTATTTCCTTGAATTCTCTCCCTTTCTGGCTCTACATGTGAACATGAGGCAAGTTTCTATTTTCTATTTTTTTCTAAGTGAAGGAATCTTTCTATATCTCTTTAAATCAGCCACTCTTATTAATCTTCTATCTTGGGTTTGTCACATGTGTGCCCACACACACACTTATGATACATTTTATATGTAACCTTAGTATACAGATCATTTATCTTGGCACATGGAATCATTCTTCATGGTTTCTATAGGTGTGGGCATACTTGATCATTTACATAGATCATGGGATCATTCTTCATAGTTTCAAATAATGGACACATCCCATGGAGCTTAGGGTAGGGTAGGGTGCACATGATCATGGTGTTCCACCCATGTGACTTGCACATGCTAGGGATAACCATGAGTTCATGGGTTTACAAAAATTAAATAAAAATTAATACCTCTTTATTTACATAGAATTATGATATATATATCTTATAATTTTTGAATCACATGAACCTAATGCACATTTTAAGGTATGGTTTGGCCCAAGGTGATTTTTTCTCAAAAACTTTCCTTATTTAAGATTCATTGAGGTCACTAGGCATATAAAAATCCAAATATTGGCCAATTGTTCTGATTTTTGGATATGTCGTTCATTTTGTTAGTTGAAGTCATTTCATTTCATTTCGAGTCATTTTGATCCCCTGAAGAACCCTAAATGACAACGCTTTCTAATTTGGACCCCCTGAAGGGCGTTTGGCAAATGAAAACTTTAACCTTGACCAATTATTCAATTTTTTTAATATGTTGTCTTCTTAGTTGGTTTATGTCGCCGTACTTTATTTCAAGTTGTTTTAGGTCCCTAAAAGACACTAAATGAGAGTTTCGGAAACCTACCAAATTTAGCCCCGAAATGAGCTCAGTTTCATTTTGTATCAAAATTTTAGTGAATAAATGATAAATTTCATTTAATTGAGTACAGAGGATTTAGGGTATTACAACTGGTCCTAGTGGCTTGGGCATAAAGGACTAGAAGGAGATGAACGAGGTGAAGAGGTATAAAAAGAAGTAGATGATGCTAGAGAAACAGTGAAGACTTGTTGACACCGGATGTCTGTAACACCCCAACCCCCGTATCATTAAGCATTGGACGCATCCACCATTTTTCTTGATAGTGGACTAAACCAAACGGCGGGCCGGGCCGGTGTTACATTACAAGCGACGCA
>JAJIYU010004337.1:0-24687 GCA_030144865.1 Tinospora cordifolia | reverse complement strand
AATATATATATATATATATATATATATATATATATATATATATATAGCCGCTTAAAACACCCACCAAGCTTTCGGGACTTTTTTTTTAATAATACAAAATAAATAAATAAATTTTAAAATACCCAACTGGTAAAAGTTATACGCAATCTATCCAACTTTCAACAGTGCACTGCCACGTATGCGTCCACATGGCGGATTTGAATTTTTGTCATGTCCACGTATGAAGGCGTCTTTTCAAAAGACGACTTTAGTACAATTTTTTTTACATTAAAGGCGTCTTTTTAAAAGAAGTAATGCATCCAAATTTTGATCTGAGGGTCCAAAAATTATTTCGTCGCTTCTGGGTGTTCTTGGGAGGCAATTATAACTTGTTGGAAGTGGTCCCGCGAGAAAACTCCTCCCAAATTGCCCTCAAACTTGAAAAATGAGGCCATTTAGTGTAAAAAAAATTTGTACTAAAGTCGTCCTTTGAAAAGACGCCTTTAGTATAAAAAAAAATTTACACTGAAGTCGTCTTTTCAAAAGACGTCTTCATACGTGGACATGACAAAAATTCAAATCCGTCATGTGGACGCATACGTGGCAGTGCACTGTTGAAAGTTGGATAGATTGTGTATAACTTTTACCAGTTGGGTATTTTAAAATTAATTTATTTATTTTGTATTATTAAAAAAAAAGTCCCGAAAGCTTGGTGGGTGTTTTAAGCGGCTATATATATATATATATATATATATATATGTATAAAACAAAGTGGGTGAAATGATGAAAGCTTGGTGGGTGTTTTAAGCGGCTACTGTGAACGCCTCTCTACGTTCGGTCGCCGCTATTCTTTCTATATCTTTACAGTCGTCGTCGATCGTCGCCGGCAGCTCGACGTCTGGTCAAGAGGAAGATAAACACATTAGCATCTTGTTCTTCTTATCTTTCTTCATTGCCTCTACATGCCTTTGACAATCAGCAGGTTATCATTTACATTGGATTTCTTTATTTGTTCGTTTGTTTTGGTGATCCGTAAGAACAAATCTAAATTAACTTTTACTGCTCACACGAGAAGTTCATTTAATTTTTTTTTTTTAATTTACATCTGAGTTTTAAATTCTTCCTAAATAATCTATGCTACAAAAGAAAATTATGAATTGAGTGGTGGAGAGGAAGCGGATTCATGTACTACAGTTCTAATTGCACGCTTTTCTGTTTATAACCAATAGCCACATTGGACATGAATACGTTGAAAAAATACTGTAGACAACTGGCCCTGAAAAAAACTGAGATTTAAAAAAAATGGCAAGAAACATGTATATTATATTATAAGAAATAAAGGCTAGTGTGGCTACAATCAGTAGAGGTTTTTGTTGTTCCTTTTGATCCAAATGCACCAGACCTTGGCAAAATAAATACATTGCTAGTATGAAACTACCAAGTATTTTGCCATTGTGTCAACTTAATAATTTCATGTAAAATTTTGTCGCCCTCAACAGTGTTCAGTTATTTTTTCTATTTTGTTAAGATAACTTGATTGTTTCTGTTGTCGCTAGCTAGGGATCTAGGTTTGAATCAACAATTCTGCTTTTTGCATGCTCTGCTTTTGTTTGCCTGTCTCCTTTTGGGATTTGCGGTTCTTCAGTCGTTAGAACCTTAAATTAGCAATTTTGCCCCAGTGGTGCTTCTGGTAAAGCTACTTAAAAGCTATTGGAACTATGAAATGATTGGAGTGTTGCATATTTAGAAGTGCTATTTTCTTTTGACAAGAAGCTTAATACTGTATCAACATATGTAAAGTTGCTAATACCGTGCTAGAACTAGTCAAAGAGGAAATATTTCTTGATTTAACTTACAAGCAAAATCCAAAATTGCAACCGAGCCCCATATCCATTCTCAACATTCATACACTACTGCTAGCTTCAATGCATTGATCCATCGGTGAGCATGAGATCTTGAACCTTTCATCTTGAATTGAGAGAGAACTTGGTACTAGTGGAGAGGACCTAATAAAGTCATGTAATCTTGTTGCCTATGGAAACAACTTTTACTTCTCTCATAAGAAACAAGACATATGGGAGAACTTTTACCACGTAAATAATGCTTTTAGCCTTTAAGATTTTGGGTTATATTACGTGTAATTCTCATTTTTAGCAGGAATTATTAACATGGAATACCTTATACTGTGATTTTGGATGTATTTTTGGAACAACCTACATAAATACTTGAAATCTCTAATTAGATTTCAACCTTTTTATGTATATTTTTGTATATACACACATATATACATCCATGCATACATACATACATACATGCATATATACACCTTTACATGGATTTTTTTTGTTGTATTATTTTGTAAAATAAGAAATAGCGAGGGGACCTAGTGAAAAATGTAAGATGTGAGAGTAAACCTTTTTTTTCATGATAAGAAAGAGACTTACTCATTATCTAAAGGTGGAAGATTGAATCCAATCAAAGTAGTATTGGAGGTGCTACGTCACTACCCACGCAGTATTCATTAGTGCTTTGGTTACCAAAAAAAACCACAACCCTTAGAGAAGCTAATCAAGAATTTCATTTGGAAGTAGGAGGGGAGGACAAAAGCCCTATTGGGATATTGTGTAGAGAACGGTGGGGCATGGTGGACTTGCCTTTGGTAACATTGGAAATATTGCATTAGCTAGGTAATGGATGTGGCATTTTCCTAAGGAGTATAATCATTTGTGGGTGGTAGGAGTAGAAGTGGTCTTTAGATCAACTTGAAGGATGCAACCCGTTCAAGAGCAACTCATAGGAGCCTTTGGAAGTTTATTGGATTGATTCAACCTACTTTTCAAACATGGACTAGGCTAAGAATAGGGAATGTGGAGAAAATCTGGTTTAGAGAAGGTTTGCAGGGTGGAAGCTCTACTATCCAAAGCCTATTTTCATATAACAAGCCTATATTAGACTTTGCAAGAGGTTCATGGTTTACCCTGGAGAGAAGCGGAGGTTATTTCTCTTGTTAGCCTTGTTAAGAGTTGTCATCTTTCCTTGGAGAACCTTTTGGTATGTTTTCTATCAAATATCTGAAAAATCTTTGGATAATCCATCTTTTCTACCCTTTTCTCATCTTTGCCTTATTTGGAGTGCACCAATTTCCACCAAAGTCAAATCTTTGAGGTGGACCTGATGCATGTATGCATGGGGACCAATGTGGCTGGGCTCCTTCATCCGACATAACACCAAGAAGAAGCTCTCACGTGCGTAAGAAACTTGTGAAATAGGATATTTTTGTGTAATGGGTTGTTGAGAGTTTGTTAGGAGGCAATTATCCCGAGGTGATGATAGCAAGGCTTGTAAAAATCTTGTTATGATTTGGTTTTGTTGTTATATAGAAGTAATAAAAGATTGCAAATGAGGTGCATTGGATATTCCCTCAATTTTCTTTCCTCATCTCTTCTTCCTCACCCTTTCTTCTCTTTCTCTTCCACTTCCCTGCTTCCAAGTTTTGAAATTGTTTAGCAGCTGCATCAATTTGGTGTTTTTGTTGCTTTGCTTGGGGATATGGCGGAATGGATGCTTACATGTTACAAATCTTGGAGGAGGCGATTTCCAAGCTCCAAGACCAAACGCAACATGACTATACCATCACAACGACTATCAATTCTTTGGTTATGATGGTCTAGCAAAACTCTGCTCAAGTTTAGCATATTGATCCAAATTAAGCCCTTCCAAAGACGAAGCAAGTAGATTCACGAGCCCAACCATTAATCAATCTCATGGTCTATTCCTTTACTTCGTACCGAGCAAACAATGGAATCAAATTCCCACCTTAAACTCAAGCAAGCAAGCTTCGATATCCAAGAATTTAAAAAAACCTATTTGAGATGCTCCGTCACCTCACTTGTATGGAGAAGCAATCTATCCAACCATCATTGCTTCCTCAATCTCCCTACCCACACAACCATCACATGCTCTTCCTCAGCCACCTTATACTTCCTGCCACCTATCCGCTCTACTTCACGAACCCCTTCCCTTTCCAACCAATGTAATTGTTATATTCCGACCACCCTTCATTTACCAAAATTGGAGATTAGAGTATTCTCTGGAGACAATCCTTGAATGAGTTGTTTCAAATCGAGGTTTTCTCTCTATCACACAATGTTGATTGATCAAAGTCTCTCCATAGCCCTGCTTAATATGTTTGGTGATGCCTTGCACTAGTTTTTGGTTGTTCACTACTACTCAATTGTCGACATGGGCAACTTTTGCTCATGATTTGGAGTTGCAATTTGGTCCCTTCTTTGCTCACAACATGAGGCTTCTCTCTTCAAGTTGGAAACTAACTTCCATGGTGGCAGCATACACCACAGAATTCGTGGCTCTCTCTACTATAATGACTAGTTTGTTGTATTGTTCTTTGGCACTTCTTTGTGATGACATTCAATGTGAAGTATTTCTCCTTAAGCCGCAATCTCTACATGATGCCATGGGTATTGCTACATTGGTCAAAGATAAAATTAACACTAGCAAAACTTCCTCTGCAATGTGTCTTGCTCCACGACCTCTTCTGTCTTCTACATCAACAATTTCCCACCATAGAGCCCATCTTTACCAATTCTTTGTCTATCTCTGGCAGAAATGGTCATCTGTTGGGAAAAGGGGCTCTGTTTCAATTGTGATGAACACTTTTCTCCTGGCTAAAAATGTAAGTCATGGCAGTTTTTGTGCTTGTTGGTCGATGCCGTCGAATTGCCAGAAGACCCTCTATTGGATTCTTGTATAGAGGCTGTTGTTGATGTTTCTCTTGGTGCACCTACACAGGAGGCAATCACAATGCTTGATTCACCTGCTATCAGCTGGCATGCTTTTGCAGGCCATGTGACACCAGAAATGTTGCAACTTGAAGGCTCGATAAATGGCAAGCCTTTTATTGTGTTGGTGAACAATGAGTCAACCCTACAACTTTGTCCAAACTGTCTTGTTAATTTCTTGGGCTTAATGGTCCAACCATGTAAAAATTACAGGTTACTATTGGTGATGAGGATTCTTTGGGATGTGTAGGCCTTTGTCTTTATCTTGAACTGTGCTTGGGCAATTGTTCTTGTTAGACTAAATTTTCTTATTGCTACTAGATAACACCAATATGGTATTTGGTGTCAAATGGCTTGCACGCTTGGGGCTTATTGTCTTTGGCGCAAATGTCCTTTGCTCTACTTGCCATTGTGAGTTATCCTTGCACAACAAACATATTGAGGGGTTAAGAGCATGCTTAGCAAACTTTCTTTGGAGATTATCAGCCGTGTTTAACTTATTTAAACTAATTAACCAAGCTAGCATTCTCGTTTTTATAGGAACTCTTGTCCTCCATATGAAATCCACCGGAATTATTGGATGGTTGGAGCTATTAACATGAAGTTGTGTCATGAAAGATCTAATTGAGAAAGGCAAGCCAAACAGAGAGTAAAACTAAAATGGGCCAAAGAGGGTGACGTTAAATGGGGTACTTCCACAGAATCCTCACCCTTCGAAGGGCAAGAGCCATGATCACCAGATTGGAGGACGACAGGGGCCAGCTATTGGAGGCCAACAATATAGCAGCATAGATATCAAGTGATAACTTACATGATTCCGCTGTAATAGCAACATAATCACTAATCATATTGTTTGATGTTGGGTTAACAAACGGAAAATGATTAGTCATTTAAAATACTTCCCGCTTAATGTTTAATTGCTAAGCCCTTAGGGCCCTTAGTTTTGGTAATATGTTGTACATATGTTAATCTTTCACGATAGCTAAATGTTCCTTACAGTTACCTCTATCATACTGTCTGGATAGTTATGCATAACAACTTACACCTAGTAACACCAAAAAGACTGAAGAATAAAAGAAAAGTAAAATAGAAATGTAGATTAAAAACCTTCAACCAACTAAATTTTGTATCTCATGTTTAAATATTTTGCAAGAACTTTACAATATAAATAATGAGTCCTCAAATTAGGATTGTTTATGCTTTCAGTTATTGAACTACATTTTTGGGAAAACCCAAGAAATTTTCTGCATGAAAATAGAGAGAAGGGAAAAAAAATCTAATGTCCTTACTTTATCTTGCATCTCTTGTTTAATCTCTTCCAACTTTGGCCTCGTAATCTGCAAAATATAAACAAGAATCAGATTACAAAAGTCCAAAGAATAGAACGATTCAGAGAACAAAGTATCATTACGTCCATCATGACAAAAACTCTAGCCTAAAGACAAGAGATATATATTCATTTTCTTCTATAAGAATAGAATCATGAGTAACTATCAAAAGAAATACTCATCTCAGGCACCACTTGAACTTGAGTCGTCCATTTCGATATGTTCTTAGTTCTCACAACCTTACCATTAAGCCTAGAGCTAAAAAACAATCATCCAACTAAAAAATCTTGTCGCCCATACCCTGCTCCCAGGCACCACTTGAACTTGAGACCTCCATTTGGATATGTTCTTAGCCCTCGCAACCTTACCATTAAGCTTATGCCTCCTTGGCTGCTAATCAAACATATTATACATAGTTATATCTATCTTAATAATCTTTATCATTGTTGTGGGAGATTTTCCTCTTCCTCTATCATTATTGTCAATTATCAATATGCAAATTCCTAATTAGTGCAACTGATGGCCTTTGTTGTATAAGTCCATTACTCAAACCATATTAATTGGCTCTCTCTCAATCTACCTGTAATTGGGGGCTACTAATATTTCCAAATATTTTGGAAGAACAATGAATATAATCTTTTTCAACATTTTGATTATTTGTAAGAGTGTAATGAAGCTAAAATTCCCTATTTGAAGCTTTGTGTAAACCTTGATGGTTAAGAATGCAATAAAATGCGAATTTATAGCGAAATTAACTTTTTTGCTGAGAAATTAGCATTTAAAGCAAACTAATCTTGTAATATTTTATCATATATCCACCTTAACATTTATATTTCCATTACCAATAATATAGAAATATATAATATATTTAGTATATAAGAATTTTATTTTTTAAACACACAACACACACAGACTATAACAAATGCAAACACACATGTAGATAGAAGAATTCTACAAAGAGGACCTCTTTAGAAGTATGTCCTATTTCACAACCTTTTTGTGGTGATTGGAAAGGTTAATGTTGAAAAGAACGGAATGGTGAAGAGGAGCAATCTTTCATACAAAAAATGGAGTGGCTCCGTTCCCTCTTTTCTCTCAATATGGAACAAGAAGCTTTAGTATGAGTGAAAAAGATACCAATATTATGTGGTCAATTTGTCTTCAACAATCTAAATTGACCCAATGCGATCTGACACTTCCCCTGAACCTACATAAGCGAGTGCTTCACGCATTAAGGTTACCTTTTTTTTGTTTTTTTTTTTTACCATGCTTTCCAATTGTATACAACACAACACAGATGCCACCGTAGAAAATGCAAAATTGTTCTGGCATGAGAAGGTGCATCAAATATTAACCACTCATTATTGACTAATTAATTAAGATTTTGAAGCATAAGCACTGAGTGGTAGTTACTTTAATAGTCACACCACCAATTTATATTATTTACATTTAGCTCACAACATGCTACTTCTATCA
Source organism: Tinospora cordifolia (assembly GCA_030144865.1). NCBI lineage: Eukaryota > Viridiplantae > Streptophyta > Magnoliopsida > Ranunculales > Menispermaceae > Tinospora > Tinospora cordifolia. Next base: position 17,105 of record JAJIYU010004337.1, on the reverse strand, counting down.
TAATAATTATACATTACTTTTCAAGATAAAAAAAATCAAATAAATTTATATTGAAAGATACATGTTAGTTGCATAGTAAACTAATATTAGAATAGGCAAAATGATGCATTTTATAGGAAATAAGAGAAAATATAAGTAAAGAATTGCAGAATTAGCAATAGTTGCATATAGTTAGAAATTACATTGTTCAATAATTTTTAAACCTTGTTTTCGATAGTTTTGATATGTTTCTATGAGAAAATAATGTCTGGGAAAGAAATTTGCATGTATTACACGATGCAGGTTGATACACACAAAGAATACATCAAAAGAAGGCATAAAAGAGATGGAATCAAGAGCAAATACCAGAAGACCGCAGTACGAAAACTGAAGACTGCAGTTAGAACAGAAGAACAGAACCAGTGAATAACACACTGGTGACCGCGGTCCATAAACTGGAAACCGCGGTCACCAGAACGTGGTTGGCACAGAAAATTGACAGACCGTGGTGGACAGAATGCATGAAATCTGGGCTTTTTTGACCTCAAATTCATGGACCATGGTCACTCGATTGTATAGCGAGATTTTCGTATTTTTTAGATTTTTTAGTGCGGGACTATAAATAGAAGAAGGTATTTAGAGTCCAAAAAAAAGAGAGAATAGAGAGGGGAACATTGTGACGGCTAATAGGGCATGAAAGACTAGGTTTTTATTGATTTTTGAAGATTGTTAAGAGATTTAAGTATGCATTGCTTATTTGAATTTAATTTTATGCTTTCCTTTACATTCATATCAAGCTAATCAGTTTTATTGTCTGGGATGTGATTGTTCAAAGCATAGTTTGTAATATCTAATTGTAGTTGCTGATTTATAAATTCTATTCCTTATTTTGTAGACTTAAAGCTGTATGTCTACTGGCCCTAGATGTATTGAACTTAGTATTTTAGTCTATCTCGGGAGAGAAGCCTAAAATATGGATATCACAATCTGGACCTAGACCAGTTGATTGATCGGGAGATTGTTGACCAATCTAGGGAGTTGCACAGGGATTGTCAGTCTAAACACATAGATTGTCAAGTGAACGCCTCGAGAGAGGGTTTGATGAAACAAATCTAGTGAGTGTTGAAATGCCTTGGGAAAGGGTTCCAACCATTGATGTTATAACTCATAGATTAGCTAATTCACAAACACAACGAAGATTGCAAACTATGCAACGACATTCATTATCCAAGACATGTTTCTCTATTGAATTCTTAAAATTTATCATTATCTTTGTTTACAACAGCTTCTAGTTTTGAAATCAACTTAATCACATTCAATCTAGTCTTGATAAAACTGTGACCATTAGTAACTCTGGTATTAAAAAATCAAAAGCTACCCTTGTCCCCTGAGGATGATACCCGGACTTACTGGATATTACTACTGTGATCCCGTACACTTGCAGGGTTGTTAACACTACACTTAATGAGCAATTTCACAACATGGAGCTAGAACATTCTTTTTCTTAATGTTACTACACTTAGTCGTAGTTCTTTTTTTTTGGGTCTTTTACAGCCCCTTTTTATTCTTTTTTTTTTTTTTTGGGGGGGGAGAGGGGGATAATCATTTACAATTTATTTATTTGGCAATTTCGGCCCTCTGTTATTCATGTACAACACACGTGGCCATGTACTAATTTTTTTAAAAAAAATTCAAACTAAAATATAATAAAAGGAAATGCTACCATGCTCAAGTGGTGCATGTGGCAATTTATCACGTTTACCAATAAGAATATTAGTTTAATTTCATTATATGTCATCAATTTGATACATTGATGATTTCACAACCCTTCAGTATTCCATTTTCTTTCTATATATAAATATTAAAATATTTTCCCAAACTCAATGGACATTGTTCTAATTAGCATAACTTTGCTTACCACAATAAATGACAAACATAAAAGGAAAGCCAAGTTCTTTCTATTAGTAAACTTAACTGCAGAAACACTGATCCATCATATATCAAAGGAAAAACACCATTCTAATGTATCTAATGTCAAATTTGTCATTCACAAGCACCTGTGTCTTGCCTATTACTTCAACCCAAATCAATATATGGTAATAGTCCAAGCTTTGGACAATTCACTTGGTTTGTCTTGACCTATGCTGTACTCATGGACTATTTTGTTGCCAAAGTTTCAAGTAATATTTAGATCTCAATACTAGGTTGTTCCCATACAAATGATTGACAAAGAAAATTGCAAAGACAGTATTTTTCATATTAATGATGGATTTCTTGTGTGGAATTTTGTCCAGCTATCTATAACATTGATATCACAAATGGGAGAAGGAAACACTCCAAAAAATATACAATTACTTAGACAGATTATATAATAAGTTGCATACCGTGTAAGTGAATTTTAAACAAAACTTTTCTGATGAAAAAGAAACAAAGCTTATTGCAACTGGATGACCACATCTCTTGATTTTACGAATTACTATGGTATTCCAATGTCCAACGCCTTCACAAGCCTCCTAAAGGCTATAAAGCAGTCAATGGTTAAAGAAATAAGTAAAAAGAGTTGTCGGGTAAGGAGAATATAGAATATGAACATGTTTGACATCATAAAATGAAAATTCTCTGAACTTTCTCAAACGTTATTTGAATTTGTTTGATTCGTTAATATCTAACTACAAAAAAAAATGAAAATGAAACATTTTTTTGGAAAAAAAAAATTGATGTTGGGAAAATAATCAGAATAATTTTTTTAAATTCTCCAACATCGTTTTTAGACACTTTTCAACTTCCAAAAGAAAAGAGGTTCCATTAAAATTGAAAAAAAAATCAAAGATAAAAAATCACATAGATTGATTTCAACATCCTCTTCCCAACAATATTGAAAAACTGAAGTAGAATTTCATAAGCAATAGACAAAAACTAAAGACCAATAAAGTAAGAAGGATTGTCAGTTTTGCATAAAGATTGTATGGGAGAAGGATTGTCAGTTTATAGAGCTTTGAAGAATGATTTGACATAAAGGTTGTCAGTCTAACAAAGGGACCATGAAAGAGAGTAATTTGTGTGATACTCATACTAGCAAAAGTCTACTCATTAAGCCTAGAAGGCTCTAAAAGGATTTCTAGAAAAATGAGAATTTCATGAGATTGATTAATCCCCCATGTTTCCTGATCTGACAATGTGCTATTGGCCCATTCCTGCTCTTAGACAAATCATACAATTACAGAAGGCTAGCAGCTAAAGAGGGTGTGCATAACCATGGTTCTTCCCAAAATCAAAACTGGACACCATTGCCTATCCTCGCCGCTCCCAATAGCCTCCCCGTTTTCCTCTCAGACAAAAATGCTATCTTCCATCCCTCCAGCAAGACAACACTTTGTCAATCATAGGTTTCCAAAACTGCCTATGATTGGGGCTCCAACAAAGAGAAGACCGACATAATTAAGTGGCCATGGACCTGCCAAGCATCCTACCCATTGGCCATCTATGCAAAATTGGAAATTTTCTGAGATGCATTACAAACAATAAGGGACCAAAGCTCAAGGTGAATTCAAATTTTCAATTAATGGTTGAAAGGGCCACCCTTCAGGTTCAGTCCTAGGGTTTATTGGACCTAAGAAATTGTAGTTTCAGCTTTCAAACCAATTGTCAATCACCACGAGAAATTCAATAAATGTCTCATACATAGGAAGGGGGCAGAATAGACTACAATTTTTGCAATAGAACTAGGAGTATTTTTGTCAAATTAACGATTTCATTCCCTCCTACACCACTGAAAGAATACATTCCTTTGAAGCTTGTAAAAGCATGATAGAGAAGTCAGTTAGATACTAGCACGCTAGGGAAAATGAATATTTTATTCCTTAAAGGAGACATTTCTCGATAAACATGGGTACTCAAAAAGAAAAATAATAAGCAAAACAAGTAGAACGTCATGATATAGTCAATGCATTTGCAAACTCTGATAAGAAGTAATGTCGAAACGGGCAAACAGAAGCCTTCAGGTAACAAAAAGTGCATGATAAAATGAACAAGTGAGGAGACCAAGAATCTTCTCCAATTGGAGCTTCACATGACTTGTATGATGACTTAGTTCATTAGAGACTGAAATTCCTATGAATAAAGTTCATCATGCAAAACATTTTGATCAAGTAAAGTTTCAGAAGATTGGAAAGGTTCCATAAATATCAGCTGCTCATCAAGGTTAAAATGTTTGGTACGTAGTGCCACGACACTGGAAATTTTGAACAATGAACAGAAAGAGCGTGTTATCATCAAGGATACTGGCAAAGACATCTACAAAAACAATTTCATACATAATTACTTTGTCTATGATGGCCCTGTCTTTGACACTACGTTGGACCATGTATTGCCCTTTAGCTTTGGTAGAAACACTTACAACATATTAGAGAGTTCCAAACCACGGTAGAGAACTGAATCCTTCATCTTCCTTTGATTTTTTGATAAAAAAGGGACCATGTGGAATTTGTTGCATTATATATTATATCTTCATAAATAACTTGATGAAATATTCTAATGGTGCAACAAGAGAACTCGACCTATGAGCTATGATTTATCCCCCAATTTTTGCTCTTTGATTCAACCTTCAATTCTTAGACTTAAACCTAGTCCTAATGTTTATAACTCACACTATAATGCCATGTGGCTTATCCTACAAACTTAATATTTCTAAGCAAGACATTTGCACACCATACATAACTCGCATTTACCATAAATAACGTGCTTCCACCAAGCAAATAGACTAGTGAAATGAATTCTACAATTGCTCAACACATAAGCCTTCAAAATAAAAAGATTTTAATGCTAACAATATGCTAGACCGGTAGACACTAATCAAAAGTAGGCCTCTTTCATCAATCACAAAGCAGCTTTAGCGGCACCAAAAACACAATAAACAATCACAAGCTCTTAAAAATCATGAATTTTGACCCTCTAAGATCACAACAAATCAAATTCAACCAACAATCTCTACCTGCCGAATAGCTAGGGCAAAGTTTCATTCTCAATATACAACAAAACAGTAGTAAGAAGAAGAAATACTTACGGATGTCGATGGAAATGGAGTTTCTAACGGCCAGGGCAAAGCTGCTAGTGACGACAGCAAAGGCGACGATAGCAACGGGTAGCTAGGGCAACGAAATCACGACAACTAGGGCAACAAAATCACGACAGCTAGGGCAACAAAATCACGGCGGCGGAATGGCAGTGAAGGGTTCACGGCGACTTCACAACAACGAAAGCTATGGCAACAAACATCCGAGAGGAGGCATTTTTTATGTTGAGGCGTTTCTGCAACTGGATCTAGCAACGGTTTTCTGCAAGTCATAGTAACGAGAGGAGTTTTGTGGGTTTCCTGTAAGTGGAAGTGGAGGCGTTTTTACAAAAAACGCCTCCACTTCTGGTGTAAAAACCCCTCCTACAGTGGAGGCCATGTCCATGTCCGAACCACATGAAGGCATTTTTATAAAAAACGTCTCTATTTGTCCCGACCCGAAGGCGTTTTTTATAACAATGCCTTCCAAGTTCACAGATAACTCCTCCACCAAGGAGGCTTTTTTCCTCAAAAACGATCTCAGTTATGTGGCCAAATCGGCTATGCGAGCTCCTAAAAGGGCCACGTGGATATACATGTGACAAGTCACTATTTAAAATTAAGTATATTAAAAATAACTTTTAGAAGTTAATTATTTTTAAAAAAAAAATTTTTTTAAATATTATTTAAAAAAAATCCGTTTAAAACAGGTTATTAAAAAAAAAAAGAAAGAAATAACAAGTTAAATTTCAAATTTTTCTATTTCTATTGCATTCTTTTCAAACTTACAGTTGCATTTGGCATATAATTTAAATTTAATTGTTTAAAAAATTAATAAATGTTCATTTCTGAGTAGTTATAATTTTAAGGATATGATCGGTATTGTATAGAAAAAATGATAAAATATTTAAAAAATTACTTGATTTTGCTGTAAGATCATATACGAATCAATTTAAAAAACCTTATTTAAATCTCATAGACTAAAAGACCCAAAGAGAAACTTTGAAAACTCCCTTGTGCTTTCTAAAAGTCTAAAATCGGTTGATGATGAAATCTTTTATACCTAAAATGCCATTATAATTTTATTTGTTTTTTAAATAATTTATAATTAATAGAGCCACCATAATAATTTTACAAACATTTTTTTTTTCAATGTAAACTTCAAGGAGCTTCTAGTGGCACCATCATTTTCTAGAGTATAAGATGGTGTGCATGCATGTGTTGTTACTTACAAAATGGAACATGAGAAACAAAATTAATTAAGGCTATAATTTAATTTATGTTCTTAAGATAATTTCGTCATACACAAATACTCACGATTCTGTAATATTTATTTCTTAAAATACAACAACCTCCTTTTAATACAACATCGTGAGTATTTGTGTAGTAATTTCTCTTTGACGTAATGATCAATAAAAGTTGTAATTTTAAATAATGATGAAATAATATAAACTAAAATGACTACTAAGTGGAATATTTGTAGTTGTTAAAATGATATAGCACATAAAGAGTCGCTATTGAAAAAAGTTACTTTGAAATACAAGTCCTTTTAAATGAATATATGCTATATGAACATACACCTCCTTTTACATGCCTTTTCATTTTTTGAAATTTTTATTCATCCAAAATGAGATTTCAATATCGAAATTTTTCAATACATTTTTTTCTTAGTCCACCAGTATTTTTTAAAATTACATTTTAGCATTGTTTCTATTTCTTTTGACAAATAAATTATGAAATAAAGAATCTAATATTAGGGCATCTTTAACGACCCACCTAAATCGCTTGGTGAGTAATGACATTGCTCAATGTGTTTATTTTTTATTTTTTTCTTGCAGATGAGCCCTTGATGTTGATTGTAGCATATAAATTATAGTTTTAGGTTGAAATATTAAATAAAAGCCCAGTTGAAATATGTAATACTCCGCCTCCCCATTCTTGGGCTCACATGTTTTAGATAGTGTAATTATATACTGCCCTCAAGTCTTGCAATGATAGGCGAGCCACCCGAGAGGCAAATGGTGTCTCGTTATTTCTTTTCTCTTTTTCTCTTTCACTGTCTCAACTCTATGAGACTTAATGAATAACATTAATTCATAATCCATACTTAGAAATCATTTAATAAAATTAATTTATATCATTCATTAAAAAATAAATCATGTCATGAGATACAAATTCCTCAATTTATTACATTGAATTTAAACTTAAAAACCTAATAAAAACATTAGGGCTAACGTGCCTAATTTAAACATTTCATAAATACTAAAATTTAACTTGATTAGGCAACTTTCATAGAAAAATTTCCGAAAAGATAAAAAGGAAGGGTGAACTCAAGAACCCAGTAGATTATTTCAAATATTCAACTCATTACTTTGAAACAAATAACACATACATGACAAAAACTTTAAAAGATTAAATGATTCAAACAGTTTTTTTTTAAGAACCAAAAGGAAATATGCCTTAGTGTTTCATATTTAAGGGATAAGGTCAAATTTGGACCTTCTAACCTATCATTAATGAGGTGGGGTTAAATTCGAATCTCAGGTTCACATTCCGAAAATACCTGTTTGGAACTCTCACGATAAAAATCTGTCATCATGTCATTACGTAGTTGAGAATCTTTCCTTATTATCAAATCACATTAATAACACGATAAATTTAGGAATAAGCATGTAAGCATGGTATTGAGCAAATTAACAAGGTATTCAATGACCATAATATCACATAGATTATTCATGTGTACATATAGTTAGGCATATATTTTTCATGGTATAGCATGATATATTTCTAAACTAAGCATGCATAAAATGTTCAATTAAACATGTGGATTCATGACATTTTTCTAATCTAAACAAACATTCATACATATAATACTTGAATCAAAATAATAAGGTAAAATCTAAAAATTACTTCTACCTCAATCGCTTAACCCTTTTGATCTTGAGATTTCAAGCACCTTGAAACCTCTGTTGAACCTTCAAATATCCTTTGTGCAAAACTCTGTTTCTCCACTTTCCTACTACTCTAATTGTTGTCTAGAACAACCAAAGAATGAAAAAGATGTTAAGAGGGAGGCAAGGAGAGTAAGAAGAGAATTGTCATTTTCTTGCTAGGATAAAGAGAATAGTGTTCATGTTTGGGTTTATCTAGAGTTTTAATGGATAGATTTTAGGAAGTTTGAGTTGTTTTCTTTGTAGGACTCTTTTCAAAATTCTTCCCCTTTCTATTTTATTTGTTTCATAAGTACAAGAATTAGTAAGTAAAGATTTTAGAAGTTGTTCATGCATTAGAAGCTTCTTATAGTCGCTCTGAAAACTTTCAAAAAATTTTTTGCGCAAGTTTCCTATTTATTATTGCAGTAATGTAAACGCAATGTTTATACTTTATTTTATTTTATTTTACTTTATTTTAATTATTTGAAAAGATTTTCAGGGTATTGCAGAATAATGGGCTAGAGCTCACTTCCTTAAGATACGTAAACCATATGCAGCAGCAACGAGAAAATAACCAAAATAGGCTTGGTTTTTTTTATATCCCTTTTAAGGCAAATTTGTTTATATCTCCATTTAAGCAACTTTGTGACAGCTGGGCACTGACAAGGCGTCATGTTAGCACCCAAGTGTGGAGGGGAGACCTAAATAGTTGTCACCCACTGGATGGGCAGTATTTAAGTGGTTTAAAGAGATTGAATGCTGCCCCTTTAATGGGCGGCACCTATTTGGTTTTAAAAAATTAATGTCACCCCTTTAAGGGGTCGCATTCAGGTGAATTAAAGCCCTCAGTTCATTCTCTTCTCCTTCCCCACGTTGCGAACCTCACTGCATTTTTTCTCCTTCCCACGGGCTGCAAACCTTACTGTGTATTCTTCTTCTTCCCACTAGTTGTGAAGTTGCGTTCCCTTCTCCATCCCCTTGGCTTCTTGATTGTGTGTCTTTCTCCTTTTGGCTATTAGTGTTGCAATCCACTATAAGAACCACTCACCGAGTTGCCATCTCCTTCCCCACGATTAGGAGGATGTTTTTGTTGCTACTATTGCTAGTGCACAATTTTGCTGATGATGCATTTTTGTTCTTGCTATGGGTATTGTGTTTTTTATGTTATTGTTGTTGTGTTATTAATGCCACTGTCGCTACATTTTTGCTGCAACTGTTGTTTGTTTTGACGCAGCTACTGCACATGGTTTGATCCGGGCATCAAAAAAATTTTTCATCGCTTTTGGGAGTTTGTGTTAGGGTATTACAGCGCGCTAGAACTAGTCTCACAAAAAACCCCCTCCTAGATTGGCCCCAATGATCATAAATAGGTTTCCAATTTCTTAAGTTTTAATTGAAAACTAGAATTCGAGTGAAGCAACCAAATTGTAAATCGACAATTGAATTTTTTTTGTTACTTTCTGGGGTTTGTGTTAGTGTATTAAAATGTGATGGAACTGGTCTTATAGAAAAACTTCTCCCAATTTGGCGCCGGTGAATAGAAACAAGTTTCAAATTTATCACATTATAATAGAAAACTATAATTCAAGTGGGATAGCCAAATTGTGATCCAGGCCTCTAAAATTTTTTTTGTCGCTTTTTGGGGTTCATGTTGGGGTATTCGAATGTGCTAGAATTAGTCTCGTGAAAAAATTCCTCCTAGTTTGACACCGATAAGCAAAAAAAAATTTTGATAGCTTAAATGGACACGAAAAAAATAAAACAAAATCTCAGTGGTGGCATCAACTTAAAAAATCTTTACCCCCAGCTAAACGCAAATAGGCAACTCCTTAACAATTGGACACTAATATATCACTCAACTATCAGAGAGTTACCTAAATAGAGATATAAAATATTTTATGTCTTAAAGGAATATAAAAAATTCAGGCCTATTTTGGTCCAAAAGTCCATTATACTTGTATGAATTGAAATACAACACTCATGTAGATTATTAACGAATATGATATTTACATAATTTTATCATGATAGATGATATTTTTGTATCTTACATGTATTAGAATTTACAATGCGAAATGAAAATGAGATAGTGAAATCAAATATGTAAAACACATGAATTAAGATAACAAGTCACATAACAATGGTGATGTCCTATTTTGGAGGTATAGTGTTATTTTAACATACATACTGTGTAACTTTTTTAAACCTTATATAGATTGGTCGCAATATAATCTTTATTTGGATGAGTTATGTGCATATTTGTAGCCGTTGGATTTGTTATTTGGAGATGTGTGATGAGCAAGATGTTGGAAGGACTACCTTAAAATATTATCCTAACTAGAGTCTCTTTGACTCAACCAGAAAGACATGAAGTGGTTATTAGTTTGTTGGTCAATGTTTATTCAATGTTTGGCTTAAAATTTAAAATAAATCCATTGAGTTTTTTGAACTTTTTCCCTTTTTTTCATAGGTACATATGGATATTAGTCGTGGAAGACTTTATTCTATATAAGAGATTTCTTTGATGTCTTGGTTGAGGGATTGGACCTCATTAAATTTTGGAACTTTTCTTTTTAACTAGTATCGATGAGCCCTAGAGACATAAACTTAGGTATTTTTGAATTTATGGAAAAGGTTGGCCATTAATCAATCCTTAGATGATCATGGACCTCTAAATAAGCATTTAGGTTAATTTTTTTAATTATTTTTACAAAAATAAATGTTTACTATTCTGTATTATTGTATAATTGTTTATATTTTTATCTTAAAAATAATGAGATTATCGACTTGAATAATGGTAACACCCTAGAATAATTCAAGATGTTTTTTTGGAATGTTATTTTCAAAATAATGATTATCTTTCAAATCCATTTTATAAACAATATTTAGCGGCGAAAATGATTCTTTTTAAGAAAACAAGACTTTTTGAAAATTGGGACATTACATGATATCTATTGCTTTTGCAAAAAGTTCCTTGAGACTCCATTGTTGAAGTATGGGGTAAGAGAACATTAGCATATCATTAGCAGTCCAATGACTGAGATAAGCAATTAGGAAATCAAGCAAACCTTATAAAAGTTGATGAACACTCAAAATAAGGATTAGGATTCAAAGCTTGACAAGCTTTATGGGCTTTATAAGACTACTTTTAAGACACTTTTATAGATGTTTCCATACAAATTAGGTTTTCATAAAGCATGTGACATACAAGTAGAAATGGAGCACAAGGCATATTGGGCTACTACGAAGCTTACGTTTGATTGGAAGGCATTCTAAGAGTTGAGATAAGTACAACACATGGAGGTCGAGGAATTGCAAAAGCTATATAAGGAGCAATCAAATAAATGGCATGATCGCTTAGCAAAGAAGAAGAGATTCAAAAACGGGTCCAATATGATAATGGTTGATTTTAGATGGAAGCTTTTCAAAGAAGAGCTCAAATCTAGATGGTCCGGTCTTTTTCTAGTGGAATTGGTCTTGCTTTATGGAATAGTGGAGTTGAAAAGCTAAGCCTGTAATAGTTCATGCTTTAAGGTGAACATGCAAAGCATGAAGTTGTACTTATTTGGCCCGAGGCGTGGTGTGACAAGCATGTAACCTTGCATGATTACCCGAAGCGTAGACGAAGAAATTTGGCTTAGGACTTAAAACTAAACACTAAATGAGAGGCAACATATTGGTTTTGTTTATCTAGATTATTTTGCATTTATATTACTTTTTTCGGTCTTAGTCATGCAATTTGCAATGGGTTTCTTTGTCAACTTTTCCTTTTTATTTTTACAAAGAGGATTGGTCAAGAGGAGCAAGGAGAAGAGACACAATACAAGCATTCAAGTCCAAAGAAGTTGCTTGTCGAGCTTAATAACAAATTTTTAGTCATTAATTAATGAGGAAATTGAGCTATTTTTTGTGAATATCTTGTTTTTGCTACCCATGCATTTTTTTATACACTTATGGTTGTATTGGAGTGCGTAATTTTGGGTTGGAAATGGGGAATACAAATGAGAGGAAGAAAGTGAAGAAGAAAAACTAGAAAAAAGTAGTCTATAGGAGAAAAGGCAATTGTGAAAAGTTGCCAATTGCTTGATTTTCTTAAAAAAAAAAAAAAAAAGAAGAAGAAGAAAGAAAGAAAAAGAAAGAGGCTAATCTTTCATATTATTTCATACCTTTGAACAAAACCCGAACATTAGAACCTATAAAACTCCTTTTAACCACACTGGGCATTTGATCTTACATTATTAAAGAGCTGGAGTGAAAAGTTTTCTTATGGAATTCTAAGTTTTGTGAGTCATTTAGAGATCATATACTTAATTTTTACTTGCAAGATTGATTTGTTGTGAATAACTCTGTGCGAGTGATCAAAAATATAAAATCGAATTTGGTTAAATTGGAATTGAAAATCAAGAAACCAATTAAGTTTTTCATATATATGAGTGTTAAGCTGGATTAGAATTAATTACGTAAGAAGTATGAGTTGATCAAAGTCTCAAGATATAATCAAATAAGAATTTTAGATTCGTGCATTCATTTTATTTTATTTTGCCTTGTTTGAGACAATTAAAATCCTAAGTTTGATTGTATCTTTTAGTGTATTTATTTAACAGTATTTAAGACACATGTTGGGAATTTGAGGTCATTCTCGTATATATGATACATTAAACATTAGGCTGGTTATTTTTATTGAATTTTATAAAGTTTTGATAAAATAAATACATTTGACAAGTTATTTCGAAGTTTCTAGGTATTTTGGAGGTTAAAAAGCTAAGTTGGAGGAGCAAAGTGGGTATGTGAAGTCAAACAAAACCAAAAAGCATGATAAACATAGACTAAGTGTGAATGATGCAAAAAAGGCATCCATGATGCAATGTGCCACGTATCATAGTGGTCAAATGATTGCATGAAGGGCCTCTAAGAGGCTACAATACCTATTGTGACACTCAAAGAGTGAATGCCATGACATTGCAGGTTTGTGCTCGTGTTCTTCTTGCAATACATGTATTCAATGGCATTTTGGCTAATCGCCCATTAGCCAAACCTTAATTTATTACACAAAATTTTGAAGGGTTTTCCAAGAGAGAAACACAATGGCAGAGATTACAAGAGTAGTTAGGATTTGTTGTGAAAAAAAATGAGGCACAAATGTAAAGAGATCGTCTATCCAAGCACACCAAAAATAGTGGCTCAATGTTTTATCATCTTAGATAGTCGTGTTTCTTAGTCCAAGGAATAAATGAATCTTTAGTTGTAATAATGAATTGATTCATTGATATTTTATTCTTAGTTTGATGTTCAACTACTTGTTTTTTACTTTTTTGTTCTTAATACTCTTAAACATGAAATTAAAATTCATCGAATTTCGGTGAAATTCGACGAAATAATTCAAATTTTCTAGCTATCGAATCAGAGTCTGGTTGTAAAAAAAAATTACAGAAATTTGACAAAACTTCGAATATTTCAATGAAATTTGTGAAAATTTTGATGAAATTCGTGAAATTCAAGTAAATAATATAAAATTTATAACATGTACACTAAATATTTTTAATGTCAAAAGACAAGTTTGAAACCATTATATTTATACTTTAACATGTAAAATATATCGATTTATATTTGTTTTTTCTATTTGTAATAAAAATTATGCATATTTTAGCATTTATATAAAATTTTCTAAATTTTTCTAAGTCAACAAATTTTTACAAAAATTTTCTTGAATTTTTCAAACTCTTCGAATTAATTCTAATTTTAAAAGATCGAAGTTTGACGCGAAGCCAAATTTTCGTTCTATGTTCTTAAATTCTTTCTACAATTTGAATGAGATTCGTGAATGACTTTGGGTTTAATGGAAGGCATTTAAGAGATGATTTATTGAATATGAAACTCTAAGGTTTGGAATCAGTATAAGAATCATGAATGTAATTGATAGTTCGAGTAGGTTTTTTTTTTTTCAATAAGTCGAACCTCAAATTGAAATGACGGGGTTTGGAACACCATAGGAGGGAGAAGTTGAACAATGAGTAATCATGATTTATAAGATAAAAATTTTAGATTAATAATAAGTACAATGAGTAGTACATGGTTTAAAATGAAAAAGTGAAATAAAAAACTCTAGTTTTATATTAGAGTGATTTCCTTGCACTTGCTATTGCATTTGTATAGATTTTTGTTTTTTTAATACATTTATTATTTTTTGTGATAATTTAATAGTTTAGTAAAAAAGTTTAAATTTGTGCAATTGGTAGTTGATGATACTTGATTCTTCTGATTTATTAATGTTGGAAAAATTACTTCATAAAGTGATCTTTTATCATTTTGAGTTAAATATTTAAGTGATTACTACATTTTTTATTTGTGAGACCATAATGATTCTTAATCTTTGATATGTAAAGGTTAAGTTTGTATAATTTTCTACCTAAAATTATGAATATATGAATAAGATATTGAATACAAAATTAATTGTTTGGAAAGTGTAAAATGAAATGTTTTTTGGTAAGGGCTTTAATTTCACATGGAAAATAAAATGCTTTTGCCTCTAACTCATGAATAACCTTTAGAGTAAAACATATGAATTTATAATCACTTTTGCACTCTTAAGATAACTCAAAGGGTGATGCTTTTACATCACCCCACACGCACACGCAACAATCGTGGGCACAAGTGACTCATGGTATGTGACTAAAGGAAGTTTGAACATCTTAGGGCACACAACACTTTACACTTTAAATGTATCCAAATTCAATGGCCCAATGATTGACGCACATGATGTGGTTTGATGTATCATGACTGATAATAGGAGACATGGGTGCCTTGATTATGACCATTAGATGAAATCTGATTAGATGGATATGATCTAATGGTACAAAACTAGAGTGCTACAATTAGAACCATTAGATTATGATTGAAATCTAAATGACGCAATTTGATGGTGTGTGATGAGATGCAATGATCAACATCGCCATGTCAAATGTAAAGGTCAAAAAAATGCAACATAACAGTTCGCTAAAGGTTATCATGATTACTTGCGAAGTGCTTATAAATAAATAACCTAATTCTTAATTTTTTTTTTCATCCTAGACATTATAGATTTGATTTTTTTTCCCTCTCTTAGTTTCTATCTTACATTCTTCGAGTATGTTTTCTTTTATTTGTGAGTTAAGTATACAAATTTTTTATTCAATTGTTCTTATAGACTGAAATGTTACAATCACATAAAACAAGATTGTTATATTGTAAGAAACACGTGTCATACAACATAAATACCTTAACAAGACACCATTTTCGTAACGAGATAGAATCAAACTTCTCATTTTGTAGTAAGCATTATATTTGATGACAAAATACAACTCTATCAAAATTTTGAGTTGTCATCGGCTATCTTTGCTATTTTTTCCAACACTTCATATATAAATTTAACTATACATTCGTGACTTGCATACTAACACTTATTTTTTATGTTTGAAAAGTTTAAACTAAACTTACCAACGAGCTATTAGTTTGACAGTCCGCTTGTCGTTCTATTTAAGCAAGGTCTCCATTTCGAGTTTTGTAAATGTAAGAACCCTCATTGAGAGGCCCAACCCCTAACAGATAAAAGTTTAGTAGGTCGTATGAAGATTTAGTCTCGAAGCACACGTTAAACTGACCTTGAGATACCCTATAGGGAACAAATAAAAAAGCGAAAAGCTTAAACTTACATTTTTAAAATGCTTGGAAGATTGAAACTTATTCTTTATGACTTTGCAACTTAGAGTTATTGTTGGACATATAATTGGAGATATTTTGTGCCCAAAAAGCAACTTGAAAATGAGTTGTCTTTTTCTTAAAAGATATCAAAATTTTTTGTTATATACTTTTGATCTAAACAACTATTTTGATTTTTGTTCATGACTTCATATAATGAGGAATTCTAGAGAGAAAAGGGGAACAACCTTAGCTATCAATCGAGCTTAACCTTTCACTCCTTGTCAAACAAATTCATTTGAGTTTCATTAATTTGTAGCCTAAGTTACTTATTTACTTTGTTTCTTAGATTTCAATCTCGTATTAATTATTACAAAAATGGGAGTCACTCGAATCTTTTAGCTCACTTTATAATGGTTCTTCTTACATTCGTCGTACCGAGAAATTTATAACTGTCTCATTGTTAATTTTTAAGATGTTTAAATACCGTAGTTTGAAAAATTCCTGATAGGAGGAAATTAAGTAGTGAAGCCAATCCATCAGGCTCATTATCCTTAATTTTAAGAGCATCTTCAATGTAAAAAATAGATTACACCATAGAGAGGTGTCGCATAATCAATATAAAATAAATATTTATTATACATAACACTTGACATTAATGAAATAAAAAGTGGTCTCTAATATAATAATAAATTACTTTTATTTTCATAATATTGGGTTTTGTACCCATATTGCTATCAAGTGCACTATTTAAAACCAGAGGGTTATGCTCAGAACCTCAAACCTTTTTTTCTCACATCTTCCTCACGTTAAAATGGATAGTTGTAGGGAGAAACGCTTTTTGGGTTTTTTCTTGATTATCTTAAAAAATTAAAATTAATTTAAAAATATCTAACATGTTAAAGTTGTACCAAAACTACCCAATTTGCTACAGTACTATCCAGGTGGACTGTACAGGTGGAAAGAAGAGAAGTTTTGATATTCATGTGTAGTCCACGTGAGCCTAAAAGCGTCTTTACAACAGACGCTTTCATGCTTCGCTAAAAGCGTCTGTTGTAAAGACGCTTTCTTCCTACCTAAAAGCGTCTTTACAATAGACGCTCTCACGAAGCATGAAAGCGTTTGTTGTAAAGACGCTTTTAGTGTATACCTGAAAGCGTCTTTACAACAGACGCTCTCAGTCTGCTGTAAAGACTTCCTCCGATTTAGTTTCAGCAGAAGTGTTTTTGTTGTTGTTGTTTTTAATTTTTAATTTTCTCTGTCAGTTTTGTATGGCTCTTGTTAATGTATCGATTTTAAAATCACTCTTAAGAGGGTGAAAAAAGGATAAATAATTAAATAAAAAAAATGATCTTCAAAACTTTAAATGACATTGTTTAAGACCTTTTCTCTGATTAAGCTGTGTTGCAAAGCCAATATACCATTCTTAAGTAGTATGGTGCCTAGGTGTGGATTTGGTGTAAGAAATTGAA
>JAJIYU010004336.1:0-24467 GCA_030144865.1 Tinospora cordifolia | reverse complement strand
TAATTCGGACAAGTCGACCGGAACTCAAACCTCTACGAGCGAAAGAACTGAGAGAATATCGCCATGGCTGTCGTCAGTTCCTTCATCTCCACTCGGCCGATGCAGCGCCCTAGGGTTTTCGATTTTGGATTATTTTCTCAAATAACCTCTGTCGGAACGTCTCGGATCTTTGTAATTCGCCGTGGTTTTGTTGAATCCGGAGTTTCTTTCTCTAGCAAAAAGTAAGGCGAAGTAAATCCGATTGTCGATCGTTATTCCTAGTTTCTTTACAGTTTGGTTCGATTCCTCAGCTAATGTTTTGTTTTGTTTTGTTCGGTTTTTGACGTGGTTGTGATTCTCCAGCAAAAAGTAAGGCATTGTATATCCGATTCTCGATCGATTTTGCTGTGTTTACACAGTTTGGTTCGATCTTCGACTACCGGTTTATTTCATTTTGTTTTTGATTAGTTAATGGTGGTTTTGAGTTGAGTGGGTTGATGATTTGTAACGATTTCTCAACAAGTAAATCTCTAAATTCTTTGTTTAGCTTCAATTGTTCCTTTTTTGGTCGAGTTACCGGTGGTTTTGATAGGTTAAGCTGATGATGCTTCTCCACTTAAGCACGTTTGACTGTTTTAGATAGCGTTTGGTTCGCGTTGCCAAATGCTTGTCATGTCCTTGTATTTGTTCGTTATGTTTATGCTGAGATCTTTCACATGGCATCCTCTGCCTCTGCCAGCTATGATTGACTCAAGAAGTACGAATCCGAAGTCTTTCTTCAACTTCTGTTATGTCTTGTTTGTTTTAGGCTTATCTAGCGTCGATTTTGAATTGAACGAGATAATGATTTTTGAGATGCACAAACGAGGCATGGTTTGAATAACATTTGATTTGATGTTGTTAAATGCGTGTCACGAGGCTTCACTCGGTTGTTAACTTTTGGTTCAAATCTTTCTTTAGGTATGCTCTCTGAACTCTGATTGTCTGGATTAGTACCTCTCAAAATCTTTCTTCAGCTATTGTATTGCTTTATTTGTTGTTTGCTTGGTTACTGATGGTATTAAGCTGGTAGAGCTAATGATTTTTGATACGCACTTGCAGTCTATGATTTATATGCTTTATTTGAGTGCAGTGTTGTTAAACTCTTGTGATGACACCGTATTGTTTGTTACTTTAATATTGAAGATTATATATTAAGTGTGCTGATGAGCTACAATTGACTGAAAAAGTATGCATCCTAATTGGCTTTCTTCAGCATTTGGCTTTTATTATTTCATTTCATTTTATTTTCACTGAGCTAGTGTTGTTTTTCAATTGGCTGAGCTATTGTTATTCAAGATGCACAAACGAAGCTGGCTTGAATGTGAATGTTTGGTTTGCTGTCATGAACTGCTTGTGATGGCACTGTATTTGTTCATCAAGCTTATGTTGGAATCTTTCTTTAGGCATGCTTCACGAGCTACAATTGACTCAGCAAGTACAATGGGACAATTTTCTTCGGTCAGTGACTTGTTTCCTGTATCTTGAGTCATTTGTATAATTGAATAATAGTAAGTTTGGGTGACTGAGGAGGTCTGCTGCATTGCACAAACAGTTTAAAAGACAGAGAAGACAATTCTTGACTTAAACATCACTTTATCAGTCACATTGTCTTATATCAAGTGCATTTGTAGACATTTTTTTTATGTTGTGTACTTTAACTAACTTGTGTAAAATGCTTTGGTGAGGTAAATGACTAAGCAAAATGGGATGACACCTTTTAAGTTCCAAATTCCTGATGGTCATCAAGACACCTAAGTTGTTGTCTATCCATTTTTTCCCTTTCTATTAACTGCTTTTCTCCCACCAAAAATATTAATTCAGTTTTAGATGAATTCTTTTCCAAGGATTTTATTTTATTTTTGCATTAACCACCATGTTTATCAAGAGAGAAAATAGTTATTCAAATCTTTTCTCTGCACCATCACAAATACTCAACTTAACTTCATTAAGCCTTTTTCCAACTATGTGAATTTGTTTCTTTTTCTCTTCTCCTGCAGTCACAAAAGAAATCTGGAATATTTTTATTTGTTTTGATTTAGGTGATCTTTGTTGTGTCTTATTAGAAAACTCTGATTTATTCCACCCTTTCCTTTCCTCAACTAGCACTAGATGCAAGATTTTGACTCAATAAGAAGATTAAGGGAAACGTGTCCCTCCAGGAAATAAGTCCTATATTGGTATTTGATTTGGGTTTATACATTCACAGTGGCAGCAAAGTAATTCTTTTCTCTACCTCCTTATTGTTAGAATTTTTTGCAATTGATTACGAAACACTCTTTAAATGTGCGGGATATCTGTGACCACAACATTGAGAGGTCATTTCAATGGCAGATGTCAGAGGAAGAGGTTGATCCTGTTCCCATGCCAATTGTCCTGATAGATCAAGATTCTGATCCTGATGCGACAATTGTAGAACTCAGCTTTGGAGATCGTCTTGGGGCTCTTATTGATACGGTGAGGCGGCGTAGACATTCTTGGTTCTGTTTTTCCAAAATTTACTGCATAAGAACTGTTAAAAATCTTCTTTGACACAATAGATTAATGTGTTAGGTATACATGAAAAAAGTTGTGAGCTAGAACTTGTGCTAGAACTGTATTTTTGAAAGAATATCTCGTCATTATGTCATTGATCCTTCTTACCAAGGTGCAGGTTGCTTTTTTTCTAACAAAAAATGGACCTCATGCAGCTTATTAATCGTTTTAAGTGATTGCAGTTTGCCAAACAGCATGTGCATTGGGTTCTCACTCTGGGGTTGGATTATTCTTGTTATCATTGTTTGATGTTCATTTATATTATCTATTTTCTATTTTCTTGCTCATATTACTGTTGGAGTAAGCTATGGCTTTTGCATTTTTGAAGCGACATGTTATTGTTTTTTTTTTCTTGTTAAAATCTTTTGAATTATTGTTTCTAAGCATTGGTACATGCACAAATTGGAGGGAAAAAAGAAGAAAGAAGAAGAAGAAGAAGAAATGGCACTAAGCTAGAGTTTTGGTGAACATGGCAGATGAAGGCCCTCAAAGATTTAGGCTTGGATGTAGCGAAGGGAACTGTTATAACTGAGTCATCCGTTACTCGAACAAAATTTTTCATTACAAGATTGTAAGAACTCATTCTTTTGCTTTTCTTCCTACATTTAAGCATTACAACATGGAAGACTTTGATCATGTCCTTATGCTTGTTTTGGTGCTGGTGATGGGAGTTTTATAGCTTCATGGCTCATAGTGTATTGCATTTTTTGAAAGAAAAAAATGTTTTTTCTTCTACAAGGACTATATATCCTGCATAAACTCTCAATGACTCAAATCTAGTGCTCATGATGAAGTTGGTAGGGTCCTTTAGAGGAGTGAAAACCTAGGGGCTCACCTTTATCTTGACCTTCTTAAGTTTTGAGAGTCCTTAAGAAAAAAGATAGTTGTCAACTTATGACAAGTGAATTATATCGATAACAAATGAGAAAAATCGTCATGGATCTCGAGTATCACCTCTTTTTCTGATCATAATCTGTCCCACTGACCATTGATAGTTCAAACAAAAGGCTTTTACATTACGCATCTCTTTGATCAATCCTTTTTCTGATCATAATTTGCTCTAGATGACCATTGATGGTTTAAATGAAAGGCTATACATTCCTTGAGGGGTTCATGTTGAAGCGATAAAAAGAGAAAGCCTTTTATGTTCAAATAAATCTATTAACTTTCTCCTCAATCCTATCGTTTTAAATGTTAATCAACTTCATCTAATTGCTTATAGAAGTTCTTTTATTCCTTTATAGGCTCCCTCCTCAGACCACTTGACAAAGAGAGTCATTCACTACATGTTTATCTCATGAAAAGAATTCCTTTGCACTTTTTCACCCTAGAAAAATTGGAAAATCATAGCTTTATCATTATTTTTATTTCAATGTAATTCTGATTGATTGTTTTTAGGTTTAGCGGTTCTCCATTGTTGTAGACTTGGAGTCAAAATATTATTTTTTTTGGGTCTCAACTTCTCACCTTCTTTTCTTTTTGTTTCTGTTTTTTTTCCCAACAAGAGGATTTGTTTTCTGACATTTTTTGGAAGTGGTCGGGTAATTCTAAATATAATGGAATTTTCGGTTTTGACTCACATTGGTCTAGGTAAGCTTGAAACTAAAGATCCAGTGTTATACTAGAACGAACACAAATTTCCCAGATAGATAAATTTTGAATAAATGGATATAATAAATTGATAGTCTCTAATGTTCTACTACATTTTTAGCCCTCTTTTCCTAGCAAACCACCTTGTTGTTGTTAGATTTCCCTTTTTATTGAATGAGAAAAAAAAAACGGGAATTACATGGCATTGACACACACACACACACACACAAAATAAGAACCAGAGAATGAAAAAGTCTCTGTGATGTATGGTTTCACAGAGATAGGCTCCAACTGTCTGGAGGTTTCCTGCCCAAAACTCAACTTCAATCTTTTTATTTTCTATTTCCCCTTTTTATTTCTCACTACCTCCTTTTAAACATGTATATTCCCCCACAAGCCCTTGGTTGGTTGTTACTCATATCTTCTTGTCCCCTTTCTTAGGCCTCCTTTTATGTGTATACAATTTAGGCCTCCTTTTATGTGTGTAAAATTGGAGGCTTGTCATTACTCCCCCAAAAAAAAAGACCCACCTGGCCCTTATGCTGGGAAGAGCGAAACTGCTTATGAATCAAGGGAACCAGTTCCCATGTAGTTTTGAAAGGAGGAAGACCCTTCCATTGGATAGAATCCTCTTTGTGTTGTCAACAAGATGCACCACCCAGCATGGAATCTGGTTCGACTATCCATTCCAAGTCAGATGTGAGCACTGGTGGAAGTGGTTGACAGTGCACGGCGTTGCCTAGGCAATGTTTCAGCTGCAAAATATGAAAGATGGGATCGATGTGAGCTGAAGATGGAAGATCCACTTTGTATGCAACCTGTCCAATGCGTTGCAAGATCTTGAGGTGGCTGAAATATCGTGGTGACAAATTTTCATTCAGCTTGTGAACAAGGGAACACAGTCAAGCAGTGCAAAGCTTGGCATAGAAATAGATGAGATCCCCCACCTCAAAGGAGATATCCCTGTGCTTGAAATCAGCCACCTGTTTCATCTTGGACTGTGCATTGTCTAGATGCTGTTTGAGTTTGTCTAAAACAGCATCACAGTTTTGACGTTGGCTGGACCGCTGTTGACAGCAGTGGATTACCTACTGAAATGCACCAAAGGGGGTGAGTCTGTTCCATGCATAGCTCGGAATGGACATTTTTGTGGATGAGTGACAGAAGGTGTTGTACCAATACAAGACAGCTAGTGATACCATTGTTTCGGTTTGTCATATGCAGAGAAACATAGATAAGTTTCCAAACAATGGTTCACTACCTTTGTTTGATTGTTGGACTAAGGGTGAAAAGCTATACTGGTGTTGAAGATGGGTACCTTGGAGATGGAATAATTCGGACCAAAAATTGCTCATAAATATCTTGTCTCTGTTGGAGACAATTGATCCAGAAATGCTATGGAGGCACCAATCGAAGTGAAGAAAAGGCGCTACCACCCGTTTTGCTGTAAATGGATGTTTGAGGCTGTCGAGCAGATGAAATGCACACCTTTGCTAAGCGGTCCGCCATGATGAGGATGGAATTAAATCGATTGAAACATGGGAGCCCATTGGTGAAATCCATTGCAAGGTCTTCCCAAATTTGGTTGGGACAAGGAAGTGGTTGAAGAAGACCATGTGGTGCCAAAGGATCGTACTTGCATTGTTGACATTTGCATCTGGGGACAAAGTGTTTGACGTCCTTCTTCATACCCTACAATACTCATCTTGTGCTAAGCACTTGTAGATGCGAAGGTAATCGAAATGATCCCCCTTAAAACACTGCTATGACATTCCTGTAAGAGAAGAGGAACTAGAGAAGAGAATGGAATGACTAACCTGCCCTTGTATAGGAGGCGATTATGCTGCAATGAGTAAGGGACAAATCATCATGGGAATTCGCTATCCTGATAAATTTGTCTTAGTTGGGGATCTTGTAACACTTTCGCTATAAGACTTTCCAAACCTAATTGATGTGGTGCTGTTAGTGCCGCTAAAGATGGGTCCTCGGCCCTGTGGAGGTGAGAAAGTGCATTGGCTGCATGATTGTCTCTATCTGAGTTTGTAATGAACATTGAATATTACCCAAGAATTTTGGACAATTATTTTTGATATTTGAGTTGAATGACCCTCTGTTCAAGAAGAAATTTCAGGCTGTGCTGATCTGTATGAATGATGAACTTGTGGACTAACAGATAATAACACCATTTTTGAATTGCAAGACAACTGCCATCAACTCATGTTCATAAATGGGCTTGAGATGGTTCATTGGTGAGAGGACTTGGCTAAAGTAAGCAATAGGGCATCCACCTTGCATAAGTACCGCACCCAACCCAAATCCTATAGCTTATGTTTCAAGCACTCAAGGTTGAGAGAGATCAGGTAGTGCCAAGCAAAGAAGTGACACCATCCCCTCTTTGAGCACTTGAAAGGCATGTTCCGCATCGACATTCCAGTGAAACGAGTCTTTCTCGAGCAATTGTGTAAGGGTCCAAGCTAATGAGCGATAACCATATACAAATTGTTTGTAATATCTTGTGAGATCCAAGAAACCCCGTAACTTGCAAACTGTCGTTAGAGTTGGCTAGTTAATCATTGCTGCAATTTTGCCTTCGTCCGCGGTGACACCTTTGGCTGAAACCCAGTAGCCCAAGTACTCCACCCTCAACTAAGCAAAAATTCACTTCCTACATTGATGTGCAAAAAATGTCATTCTAAAGCCTCAAAAACAAGCTAGAGGTGATGTTTATGGGTAACCAAATCAACATTGTAGATTAAAATATCATCAAAAAATATTGGTATTGTAACACCTTGATTCCTAAACCATAAACAACTTTATAATAATTCCACATACATAGACATATATGTATTTCTTTTATTCTTTCACATGTTACAATTGAGAATCAGGACATTACTATTCAATTTTTATAATTTGCTAGTTACACCAGGTCACATCCCACAGAATCACATGAGTGCATAAATAAACTGATCAATATGTTAATAACTAAAAACTTAGGGAATGACATACTAATAAAAGAAAAATAACATCAATTATACTAACTAGAGCTTGGCTCTGTGACCTTGTTCTAATTAATGAAATAATGATAAAAAATAAGTACTGACTCTCTGGACTACATGCCTAAATTAAAACCAATAAACAAATTTAAATATGAAAATGACCTCTTCAGTTAGGTGCACTACGAAACTATTCTTTGCTCCCTTTCGTCAACGCGAGTGCTCTCTTGTTGGTTGCCTGAAAAATAAAAATTTGAGTGAGCTCAAGAGCTCCGTGGATCATACACAACACATTTAAAACATTATTCAAGTCAAAATATAGAACATGTAAACAATTATCAAACATTAGGTAATTCAAACATTTCAATTATTTTTCAATTGTTAGTCAGACTGAAAGGATTATTCCCGATGTTTTCATCATGTCAAAATATAAATCAGTAAGTAGCAACATATGTTATACCATAAGGAGTTTAAGGACACACCCATTGTCCTATATTAAAGTTAACATCATATGATACATTTGGTGATATTCACCCACAAAATGGAAGTCATGGATTGCGCCAACGAAACCTAGCTATTGCCTAATCTTCAAAACTAACATCGGATGCCATCAATTTTTCTCAATTGGAAAGGTGATTCATCTTGAAGAAGAGTTCTGCCCTGAACAACCAGCCTTTTGGATTCTCGCCACAAAAGATCAACATCTATAGTCTACGCAAACCATGCCATGCGTCACCTTCGATGTCTGCATCACACAAAATTTGTTGGGCTTCTTTGAAATGATCATCAATCTGTTAAGTTCAGCCACATTCTGTAACCCGGTTGCTGAATTTGGCTGGATCATCCTCATCAGCCTTTGATTCACACGTGATCATCATGCTAGACAAAAGTTGCACAGATTTATTTGCCTCCTCAAAGGACTGCATCATCTTTTTCATATTCTTCATCATCAACGCCATGGACTGTCCAATTTTCGGAATTTGTTGCAGCTCGATCCTAACCCCTTCCATCTCCTTCTCTGTTGCCTGATATTCAGAACCATTGGATTGGTTGGAGCTCTGATACCAATTTGATGGAATTCCCTTTTTATTGGATGAGAAAGAACAAGAGAATTACAAGGAACTGAAACAAACAAACAAAAATAAAATAAAATAAAATAAAATAGAAGAAAAGAATGAAAAATGTTTGGTTTTGTATAGACAGCCTCCAGCTTTCCGGGGGTTTCCCACCCAAAACTCAATTACAATCACCTTTTTTTTTTTTTTCTCTTCCCCCTTACTATTTTCCACAGCCTCTTTTTATACATTTATATTCCCTAGAAGCCCTGCCCTTGGTCCTCTGTTACTCATATCTTCCCATCCCCCCTTCTTAGGCCTCCTTTTATATGTGGTGTACAGTTGGGGCTTATCATTATACTCAGCTGCTACCTTTTACTTATTTATAATATGAGTTATCTAGTTTCTTCTTTAAAGAAAATAGTCTCTGATGATCTACCCTCTGTTAATGTCACTAATATATTGCTACCTTGCTTTTCCAAGGTGGCTATTAATAAATAATGAACAGAACCCTTTAGGAAGAAACAAGCTAGAGGTAACCATCATGAAATTATACAAGCAACCATATAGAAAAGACTTCTCTTCCATAGCTGTTAGATGGTCAATTTGGCTGCATGTTCTCTTTGTTGCTGTTTCTTGAAAGCCTTATCTAGATGGTTGCTTAAGAAATTGTACATTGCTTCATAATATGACTGCTTACGTTTTAGTAATCAGTGTTTTAAGATTAGTTCAACACATTAGGGACAGTGGGCGCAAAGTTGAAGATCCTGATATGCTGGAGAAGATCAGGCTCACCATCATCAACAACCTTTTGAAATACCATCCAGTATCTGTTTTGACCTTGACATGCTCACTTTTTTTATTACTAATTTTATTGACATTGCATTAATTTTCTTAAGTTCCATTATTGTTAACTTGCTAGGAATCTAGTGAGCGCCTTGCCATGGGTGAAGCTTTTGGAATAAAGGCCCCAGAGAAGAAGGTTAACTTCTTATACTGCATCCATCTTTTTTCCTCTTTTTGGATCTATTTAATCTGTTATTCCATGATTATTTAAGTCATTTGAATAAAATGGCTTGGCATTGCTAGATGAATAAGCCAGATTTTTTTTTAATCATCTGCCATTTATATTGATAGTTGGTTCGCAAACTCAACTTACCATTGCTTCATGTAACTTGAGATGGTTATTATTGCGGGCTTTTGATATTAAAACTAAACAACTGAAGATCCTCATTACAGCTCTTACTACAATTCCTGATATGTTTTCTGTTGCCTCTCTATGATGAATGTGGTTGATGAGGTCTTCATATAAGTTAAGGTAGAGGTCGTGACAAACAGATAGTGTTATTAATGAAGGTGTTTGGTATATCAAGTAGTCACAATATTCTATTTGTCTGTTAAATTGGTAATCAAATTGCGAGATTGACCTTATGTTCTGCATAAAAAAACAAAGCTAAATAAAAAACATGTCATTAATGTGGTTTTTGTGCATTATATACATCAATCATAATTTATGAAAATGGCAACATAATTGTAACTGGAGGGCCATTAACTCAATTTATTTTGGCATCGAGCATGTTGTTTGCTAAGCTACGAAATCCGAAGTCAGTAAGCTTTACATGGTCCAAGGAGTCATGCATCCATTTAACAAGAAATTTACATAAAGAACAAATGTAAGTCAACCTGTTATATCTCATGTAGTTTGACATTTGCAATATGGAAGTTGGAGGTGGTTCTAGATAAACTATTAATTATCCTCCACTTGTCTAATATGAACAATATCTATTTGAGCAGGAGAGTACACTCCTTGCTGGTGCATGGAAATAGTTATCGTATATCCTTATGTCGTTGGGCATTTGCAACATATAAGTTAGAGTCGGTTCTAAAAAATTGTAACTTATTCAAGTGGAAGAGTAAATAATATCTATTCAAGTGGAAGACTAAACTCTTCATCAATAGGTGCCTAGGTGGAAGTATTTGGAAATATTAATTTTATATCCTGTGAATTTCACGTGGACTGATGGCTCACATTACGTAGTTAATAAAGCTGTATGATTCAAACTCAGTGTTTCTGTAACTGAAAGTTGAAAATATGAAAAATATTATGTGTGGTTGATTTTTAATCAGCAAACAGTTTTTTAAAATTATACTTAAAAAACAACTTGATTTTTTAAGACAACAAAATAAATCGCTGAGGTCCTTTTTGGATTATCTTCCTCTTATGTAAGGACAAACCAAATGTTGCTCCAACTACCCAACAGTTTGTATTTGTTCATTTGCTTAATGAACAGTGAGAGATTCTTTGGCATCCAATATTTGATTTAGTTCTATCCTATGTTTGGTTACAACAAGACAGCATAAAATATATAACTAGGCCCACTTTTTTTCTTATAATTATAAGATTAAACAAACCCATGTAAAATTGTGGAATTGTTGCATCTTGGATTTATCTTATTGTATTTTTTGTTTTTCTTTCTTCCTCAACTCTATTTCTGACCCTTGCAATTAGATTTTCTTCCCTCCTCCAACTCCATTGCCCAAACTTGCAACTCCCTTTGTGCGTGTGTGTGTGTTTTTTTTTCCTCTTTTTATTGTTCCTCCTTACAGCGCTATTAGTCAAACTTGCAACTTCATTATCGAAACTGGCTTGTTTTTCTTTTTCTTGTAACTCTATCACCTGAACCATTGAAACTTTGATTGAATTGTTGTAAATCAAATCTATGATTTTTATGGGTTTTATATAATAGTATTGATTGATTTTGCTTTGCTAATTTTGCAAATAGCTGATTTAGTAAATTTTTGTTTGATTTTTTTATTCTATTTTTTTTTTTTTTTTGTAATTATCCTATGTTGCACCAAACACCAAATTTCTTTATTTTTAATCTCCTTTAATCTAATTTAATTCTATCTCATCCCATTCTATAAAAATAGTAATGTCCTATCTTGCCCATCAAACACACCTTGATTGACGATAAGTGAACTTTCACTCTCTCGTAGGTTTTTATTGAACATATCTGATCTGAGTTAAGAGATCTTTAAAAACTTAGTGTTAATTTACTTGCAATTAAGGTGATTAAAACAACAATGAAAAAAGCAGTTACAATCAATTCCTAGGGATGGAAAAATGACAGTATATGCCTTCAAAACTTCATTCATGTTGTAACAATAGCAGTATGCATGTTCACTTCTTGCTTACAGTGCCTTTCATGCAATTTTTTGATAATTTTCTCCATGGTTGTGTAAGTATCATGGAATTGGAGTACTGCATATAACTTCTTGTATATTCAAGTAAGGAAAATGACTCTATTTTCTTTTGGTGATCAAGTGTTTGGAAAATCTCGTGTTTGTATTAGGATCTGTTTGATTGCCTCTATTGAACATTGTCAATTATGCATTTGTACATAATAAATTATTTATTTATTTATTTATTTTTGAGAGCATGGTATCACTCTCTTGCAATCCGACTAGTCCATGGGTGTTCTATCCATTTATCTGCCCAAAAAACAAAGACCTGGGAGACCTAGGGCGCAAGATGGGTCCATCCATCACAAAATTTGGAGAAGCAACCTGTGACTTTTTGGTCATGACCACTTCTCCCAACTACCCTGTCAATACCTTGACTGGTATTCATATAATATTATCTTATAAAATTCTCTTATCTTACAATGAATGTTTATATGAATTTTTATTTATGGGGCCTTGATCTGCATCAGCTGGATGTCTTGACCTTGATTTACTCCTCTGCAGCTTGATGTTGATATAGCGACTCACATACATGTCAAGGATGACGGGCCTAAGAGAAGGTTTCCAACTTAACCCAAGCAAAGTTTTTCTTCTTACCTACGTACAATTTGTTGCATGATTACGTTTCCCCCACTTAGAACTTCGTGGAACCAATCTTTCATGTGATGAATGTTTGGCTTCTTTTATTTTCTTTAGTTGTTTTACTTTGGTCTTTGTTCCTAGATTCTTATTATTACCAAATAGTGTGTAATTCCTTTTAGCACATCTAATGGTCTTTGCTATATGCGCAATCACTTTAACCGTTTCTCTTCATTCATCTTCAGTTGGGGCTAATGAGCCTAATCTTATCATCTCTTTAATGTGTTTATATTGCATATTTATTTCAAAGATTTTGCTTCACCATCTTAATAATTGGGACAACTGTTGCCATCTTTTTAATGTTCTTCATTCTTGATTTTATTTCTTAAGGTTTTGCCACTCAAATTTTTATTTATTTATTTATTTATTTATTTATTTATTTTTATTATTTTTGTAAAAAACTTCTATTACATTTAGTTTTGTAAAGCCTCATTAATATCTTGCATGTGCACCTCATTCAAATCCCAAATAAAGGTAGGGATCTTTTCAATAATAAGCAATCATTTTAAACTTTGCTAAGTCCTTTGTTGACATGGATATAACAGAGTGAGATGAAATGAGAAGTGTATTCATGTAGTCAATTACATGTAGTTGGAAAAGGATTTGTTGAGTTCAATAAATGTAGCTTGCTTGAGGTTGAAGCCCATCTCATCTTGTGATTTTTTTTTTCCAACTTTAATTGGATAATTCAATTTAATAGGATTTCGTAAACACTTTTCTCCTTCACTCAATGTGCTACAAAACAGGTAATATTATGTCAAATGTTAATCCACATTTAGTGCTGAAAAATAATATGGTGTAAGGTTGATCTTTGATGTAAACTAGTAATTAAGAAGTCACAAGTTTCTTGTACTATTGTTTTTATTATAACTATTCTGCCCTTGTCCTTTATCAATTTGATATGCTTATTTGATTTTTTTTTTAAATAAAATTTGGTTTATATGTTTCATTGAATGAAAAGTCACATTCTTCTCCTCTTCCTCTTTGGTTTCTTTATACCCTCGTATTAGTCTTAATAAATAAGCAGCTAACAAGGTAGTTACTTTTTGACATGAATTCAAATTGATTTTCACATTCCAAGCAAGGAATGGAAATTTTAACTTCAACCCAAACTTTGACATTTGAAAATCAAAATTAGTTCAAATAGTTTGAGAAATTTGAGAGAGCATTTAAAAATTCGTCAACTTAGAGAAGTTTAAAAAATTAAATGCACATTTTTTATTATAAAATGATAAAAATAAAGATAAAAATATATATTTTATATATAAAAGCATAAATTTAATGGTTTCACATATATATTTTAACATTAACAATATTTAATTCACATCAGACATATTGAAAATCTTTGTAATTTTGCCTTCTTTTTTTTTTTTTTTGGTAAATTTTCTTTTGTAATTAGACTCTGGTTTGGTAATCAAACCAAAAAGTCTTAATTAATTTGTTGAATTTCAATGAATTTTGGCAAATTTCATTACTTGCTTTCAAATGGTTCGTAAGTTGCTCTCTCCCACATTTTTATCAATTAAATATTTCAAAATTTTCACATCTTTGAATGTATCTTGATCCAATTTATATGTATACATATAATCTAGTTAATGAAAAAGGGAAATGATCTAGTGTTTTCAACTCTATATTTAAATGTTCATTAACCAGTCACTCTTATGTGTAATTTGAGGGTAGCATTTTTTGCTGAAAGCATGTATGAATATAGTGGTGCTCAAAAATGAAAGGGACTTAGTTCCAGTTGCACAACTCTTTTATCTCAGCCATGCTATGTGACCATGTCCTTCCATTGACAGACAAATGCAACCTGGCCTAATTAAATGGGAATGACATGACAATGTGCCGCATACACTGGGATAATATAAGTGGTTAGGTATTGTTCTTGAGCTAGTTGTATCAAAACAAACTTATGAAACCTCAGACTGCAATCTATGAATGGAATCACACATGTTTACATTAGCAATACCAAAATTCTGGTTGCAGTTATTTGAATAAATGAATCAAATATGTGGAATTTAAGGTGGCTGGAGCTGATACATGAACAACCATATTTACTGTTAAGTTATTTTCATCTCAGCTCGCTTTATATTGAGACGGCAGATAGACCTGGGCTGTTGCTTGAAATCGTGAAAATCCTGGCTGATATTAATGTCAATGTTGAATCAGCAGAGATAGATACTGAAGTATGTATTATTCTTACAAATGTCTTTGTACCAAATTACTTGGATCTGTCATGGAGGCCCTTTACATCATTTTTCTTTGTTTTACAGGGTTTGGTGGCCAAAGATACATTTCATGTCAGCTACAGAGGAGCGGCTCTAAACAACTCCTTGTCACAGGTAATAACAACTTTTCTATCAGTCCTGCATCATATCTCTCACATTTTAGGGGCTGTTTGGTAAGAGTAATCTTGGGCACGAGTCTTATAAAAAAAATTATATAAGAATCTTCAAGATTTTCCATTTGCCGAATATTACCCCTTACCAAATAGCTCTACATGTAAGGAGGATTTATTAATTGAAAACAAATACTAGAGTATCAGATATTGACATTACCTCAAAATGAAGATAAATTGCAAGCTGATCTCTTTTTGTTAAATTTGTCACGCTATAAAGCAGCTCATCTTACTATGCTATCTTGATGGATGCTTGCTTAATTTTCATAACTTCATTTTGAAACTTGAATCCGAGTTTAATCTGCTCAAGACCCAGAGACCTGAAACCAAATTAGCTAAAAATCTGTTTAATTTGTTACGTGAGAATGGTACTGCATGCTTCTGTCCCTCTTTAGCCCCGAACTAATGGGCCATATTTATGATGCTACTAGTTTTATGTCCCTCTTTAGCCCCATCAACCCCCCCACCCACCCCCCCTCCCTCCTCTCTATTCATGATTGCTATGGAAATGCAGGTCTTGATGAACTGCCTCCGATACTATCTTCGAAGACCTGAAACTGATGAAGACAGTTACTGATTCTGAAACAGATGGGGATGGTTATGGATGCAGCAAATTATGGTTTGTTTCAAAAACGTATTATTTTCATTTACTGCTTTATCATACTCTTAAGTATAATGCTCTGGAAATCTAAAAATCCACTAAAATAATTCTCTTAGTTTCTGTAAATATGCACTGGTGGAGAGACCTTCCTTTTCTTCTTGTGTGGATTTTCTAGTCTTTGCCCTTCCTCTGTTATATGGGATAATCAGATGCCTATTTTTCGTAAATCAAGATTATTTGTTTATGTTATTTATATATATAAGAAGGGCAAATCCTTGTTAGGTTGTGAGTTTAAAATTAGACTTTGCAGTTGGAAGTGACCCCT
Source organism: Tinospora cordifolia (assembly GCA_030144865.1). Lineage (NCBI taxonomy): Eukaryota > Viridiplantae > Streptophyta > Magnoliopsida > Ranunculales > Menispermaceae > Tinospora > Tinospora cordifolia. The sequence continues at coordinate 9,070 of JAJIYU010004336.1, read as the reverse complement.
TGTGCGGTTGCTACCTTGGAGGGTTGCGTACTTGCGTTTCTCTCCACAGAGTTTGACTTTAGATTAGTATCTGACTTTAAATTAGTTGTACTTCCACAAGGCTTCTAGAAAAATTATATAATCACAATTATTATAGCAAAAAAGAGTAAAAAGGTGTAACAAGACTTTTGATGCTTATGTACTCTTAATTTAATCAGATTTATGGTAACATTTTTTATCTTAAAAATATAAATGACGGGAAGGATCTTGTGTTTGCGTGCTTGCTAATGAGTCTTGCAATAAATTAACAGATCAGGTGCGTTGCTTTCATCTGCCCTTACGTTAGGAATATTTTTGAACTATTAAGTGTGTATGCAAAAAATAATTTTTACTAAAGCAGGATTAGAAAAAAAATAAAAAAAAAAATAAAAAGTTGGATAGCCGTTGCCATTATTCCATACATATGTGTCCTTGTGTCTTTAATCCTCATACTGACGTGAATCTTTCTCTATGTATATGATTTATTATTCACCTCATAATGATTGTCTTATCCGCTTCGTTGCATGTTTGACCGTAATTGTTTGGACCTCAGAAATGCGGTTGTATTTTATCCAAAAGGTGTGCCTATTTTGTTTTGCGATTCAAGTAATAGTTTTATTTAATGTTGTGCACTCAAAACCTTTCACGTTCGGTTTTTTACTCTTAGCAAAGAGTCGAGTCTTTGTTTTCTTCTATTAAAAATAGAAGTAAAATTATGGAGTTTAATGGCTTCTGAGCCTTCTTTACGTGTTATTTTTGAATTTGTTTTTATAAGTTTTACAGTAAGGTTAGTACTTAATGAACAAATTTCATCCTCAAGTGAAAGGTTAAGACTTTATAGCTATTCTATATATTCCAAACCTGTTGAGTTTGCTATATCGTTGTTATTCGATATATTCCAAACCTTTTGAGTTTGCTATATCGTTCTTAAAACTATTTCCCGATATCATTGAAATAATTGGCATTTCGCTGAACGCTTAGCAGTGAATGAGGCCCGATTGACCGAAGGAAAAAGAGGGTGCTCTGGAATGCACCTATTTCCAAACAGTCGGAATTTGGTAACAAGGAGGGGCATTGGTTTTCCTTAATTGACACGACACAATGTGAAATACGATAGATTACGCAAGAAACTTGAAGTAGAAGATGCGCGGCGTTTTTGCGCTGCCTTTTAATGGACGTTTGCGACCGCAGAATCGAACTCTTATAATTTATTGATTTTCTACCGGCGGTTTACAAAGGTGCACTGACACGAGAACATGTGAATGAAACAAAGCTGCTCCTAAAGCAACAGAGCATCTTTCTTTTCTTTTTACACATCTATGATAAACAAGGAAGTATCAACATCTTAATTAAACTATTAGACCACTCAGCTATACTTACCCTTTTGGGCATTCCCTAGTTCTCATCCCGTTCCGTGATATACGGCATACGTCAAATCAACAGGAGCGCATGTATGGAGTTTGAGAGAGCGAGTAGATCTCGTATCATTAGCGTCCCTACCAAGGCGAGCTCACTGTTCTCCTCAGCATTCCAAGCTTCTCCGAAGTTTTCTGCGCCTTTGTTTGAAGCTTCTCTCTCATTTCCTCTTGTAGCTGCACAAAAACAAGCATTATCAGAGATGGGAGAAGAAAAGGAGAGAACCTCGCGAACCACATTACATAGATAAAGAAATAACAAGGGATGCCGATATCTTTTTCGTGAAAAGAAATTTAAGACTCATACAATATGACCAGGGTGTGCATCTGCAACGTGCAAGGAAAACTAGTTTAACTAACGGAGTTATGTTGGAGATAATCAGATTATGATTTCATTAAAAGTCTGTCTGATTACCAATTACCATTATGCAAGTTTGAGGCATCTCAACACCCACGGCCCCCATGAAACTGTTAATTGTACCTCGAAGAGGCTGGCACGTGATCTCTAATGGCATGGGCAGATTCCCTACATTTGATTGTAGGGTGGGTGCTATATAAGTAGTTCCAATTATAGTTATTGAGCAAGCATGTAATTTCAACATCATCTTAAAATATACATCCTAGATGCATTTTGGGATTCCATATTCCATATGCTCAACTCAGCACCTCGAGAACACTATACCGTCACTATTGCATAATGTACCATATTCTGCTGTACGTCATAAACAGGAGTGAGCATCCCAATCAAATGCAAAAGGATCGTAAGAGAGGAGTGTGTGTGTGAGGTTGCAAGAGATTAAATCAATAAGCGAGGTCAAGTTGAAACAATTACCTCTTGCCTTCTTTTCTTTTCCGTTTCTGCCTGTTTAAGTACAGAGTTGTATCATCAGTGCAAATTGTTTGTAAAAACTTTCGACAAAATCAATGGCAGTGAAGTAATATCAAGCCACTGTTTGCTTTTACCAGAGCTCGCTTGAGATGCGCATTCTCTTCTTTGAGCTGGTTCAGCTCTGCTTCCAACTCCACAGTGTACGCCTGTGTAAATATGACAATATTGTTATCTAATGCCATAGTTATTCCTATAGAAGTGTAGTCAGTCAATTTATAAAATATAGCTGTAAATTAATTAGCTATTAAAACCTGCTCATCAGTCAGCGCAATGGCTGCTCTTTTCTTCAAAAAATGCATGAAAAAGATGGAAGGAGGTAATTATAAGATCTGCCAAATATCAAACTCACAACTATAGTTGGTTTTTCTTAATGGTCTCTTTCAATAATAATAATAATAATAATAATAATAATAATAATAATAATAACAACAACAAAATAGAGAAACGTCAAAACAAGAGTGCATCTTTCCTACTTCCAGCATCATCTGGAAGAGGCGTGTACTGCAAAGTAATTGTGTAACTCAAAACAAATGCCTTTATTACGCAATCATTTCTTATGTACATAATAATTTATAGATGTGAATATTTAGGAACTATAAAAGAAATGAGAAATGTAAACTTCAAAGACAAAGACAAAAATCAAAGTCAGTCAAAAAAACGATTGTGACACGTCTCCTCTAGCCATGTCTCTACTGTTTGTCTGGTGCATGGTAGTCTCAAAGTAATCGTCTAAAGTTTTGTCCACATGCAGCAAGTAGCGAAATGTGGCTTACAAAAGATGTCTTGAACGCAGATAAACGTCAATTTATCTGACAGGCTAAAAAGATCCCAAGCAGGAATACCCACCCTCTAAATTTCCCGGGGGAACCTAATAATGCATAAAACAATCCAACATGACTTAGCTAGAAGCGTGAGTTTGCAATTAAGGAGGTGGGACAATATTTCCCACTAAACTCGGATCTTGAGATTTTAGAACTGCGTTTCTGATAAATGAAAACCTAATTTCACAAACTAAAATCCGATCTTGAGATTGTAGAAGCCTTTTGTTTTGGTTATGCATTTTGGGTCCGGTTCCACTGGAATGTCACGATTGGTTTTATCATTTTCGTTTAGATGTGTCCTATTACTAATGTCCCGAGTAGGCCAGGCATGTGGCTCAGGGAACAAAACCAATAAAAGTAACATTTTAAATGTTCAACAACTCAGCCACTAAACAACTAACGAAGACGTAGGTTGCCGTAAATTGAATCAAGTGAAGCAGACAAGATGCCACATGGAACTGTGAAAATGTAAACGCTTGAAGAAAACGTAACTAGTTGCCGGAACGGTTGTGTGCGCCTGTCCATGTTCGTGGTTTTTTTTTTTTTTTTTTTTTTTTTCAATTTACTTTTGTGGTGTCGGTGGTGGTGGTGGGGAACTGGCGAGCAGGGCCATTATGCTCGACGATCTAGATTCCAAAGCCACGTAAGTAGCAAGGTTGCCTCCTGTTTGATGTGACTTTACTAATTTTCTACACGTTCGTTAGGACGGCTCATCCTAAAAACTTATCTACGTATGATAATTAAAGAAGCAGGGATATTGACTCAGACTGCGAAAGTGAAACAAATAAAATTGAAACTGACCTGTTTCCTTGCTCGAGACCTCGCTGCTGATTCTCTGTTCTTGATCATCCTACGTTGTCGCCTCTCCACCACTTTCTCCACAGGACCGTCGATAATTCTCTTCCGTCCTCTCATCGCTCCCCCCATCTCTAAACCAAACTGACTCCCCGAGCCATCCATCTGATTGGCGCACATGCCATCTGATGATACCGGACTCGCCGGCGACCCCATTCTCAGAGTCTGCGCGACACCGAACCCAGCACCGTTCCTTACTCCACTGCTGTAAACTACGCCTCCAGGATAACCGCTGTTCCTCTTACCACCGTTGTTCGCAAAAGAGGAAGACTCACCGACAACGGATGCAGACTGGGGGTAGGTTTGATACGCCTGAATGCTTCCCGGTACACCATTGCCGGTGTTACGATGGTCAGAGAAGCCAAGATTCATTACAGTCCCAATTGCATAGTTTGGATCTACGGCGGTGGTAGTGTTACTTTGGTAAAGGCCGAAATGCTGCGGAGAAGGGGCTGGTGGTGGTGGCTGCTGCGGCAGCTGTAACTGTCGTTGAGTGGAGGAAGGTGCATAGGACTCGCGAACGACTCCTGCTTTTATCAAGAAATCTTCCAAAGTCATTTCTCCGAAAGTGGGTTGACGCTGGGTGGTACCTGGGTTCGGCGGCTGCTGCTGCTGCTGGTTCTTGTGGATTTCGGACCACACTTCTTCGACGGTTTTGCGGCAGAGAGGAGCTGGGAGAGTGAGAGAGCCTTGGCGAGGTAAGCTGGATTGGGACTGTAAGGGTTTGGCTGCTGTTGAGTCATTTTGATTTGATGTCAAGGGCTCGTCTTCTTCATGCATGGCTTGATTCTCTTCTGCGGTCCATATGTTGTTGAGAAATTCGTCCATGTTCATGGACCCAAAGTTCTTGCCGTTTTCGAGTGTGCTTTGGAATTCGTCGAGGGTTAGGGAGTATATGGAGGATTGCCTTCCCAGTGAAGAAAGTGTGTGCGCCTTCAGGACCTCGTCTTGTTGAGCTGTTCCTGCCGTAGCTGCTACCGGTGCCTCGCCATGGGCGATATTTTCGGTTTCTGATGCCATGGTTTAGCTGTCTGCAAAACAGGATTTTATGTTTCCCGTGTGTTACTTTCTTTATTTTTCCTCTCCCAAAAAAGAAGCTGTGCGTGTAGAAATAGAATCGAGTTCAGTTCGATGAGTTTTGTCTCTGCGGCAAAACAAGCAATACAACAGGTTAGCGAGGTGTTAGCTCCGGAGCTTGAAAGTAAAGAGCTCTCCCTTCCGGAGAGAACGAGAAAGACAGTACTTTGTCTAAAATGCTCATAAGCTTCTCAAAAAATACCAACTGATATCCTCGCTATTTTATTGTACTTTTTGCATAAATTTCGTTAAGAAACTGAGTAAAAGGAAAATACAATTGAAAGATAAGCATCGTGACAGACCAAAATACTGCGTACGCTCCATGCGTTCAACCGCAACTGCAGCCAAGTGTCCGGACTTTCAGATGGTCCTATTTGTCACTGACTTCGAGTGGTTTCGCACCTATGGTTAAGGTTAATTGTGTATTGATTTCACACGACACCAAAGAATTTGGATCATATGATCATACACCCCAATGTCTCTTCACGTTTTTAACCCTAGTGCGCACGTTTAAGCAATCAGACAAATGACGATCATTTGACCAATAGTTGAACAAAACGGCTAGCAGTGGTGAGGATTATTCGATACACCCTCGCTCATATTAAAGTAAATAGGTCGCTAACGTTTTGAAATAACTTGAGCCGGAAGATATTCAGCGTCTGGACTTTGGAGAAGACATAAGAGCCGGGATAAGTGGGACCCATAGAAGGCACAAAAGGCCTGATCCCTGTACTGAATAGAATTCAATTCATTCTGCCAGAGCAGAACCCGCCTCAAAGAACACGGAAGGGGCCATAACAAAAAATGACACCTTCCTTCCTGCACCACACTCTCTCGGTTTCTATCCAGTAGAACCGAACGTCCACGCGGATGAAAATCCAACGGTGCGCGAAGTTCAGCAATTGGCTTTTGGCAAGTGATGCGATTCTTACCCTGTTAAGAGTTATATATTCGACTATGAACGAGAGCTCAGGAAAAACATATTTCCTTCGTCCAAAAGCAAGTAGTGAGCCCAGTACGTTCAAAATCAAATTAGAAGAGGAGAAAGGAAAGCACAGCGCACAAGGAGATGTCCTTTTCGAAAATCTCCGCTTCTGTTCTAGACTCTTAATTCCGAAATTGGAATGGGACTATAGGAGTGACAATAGAGTGACGTTTTCCTCTTTGTTGGAAAGCAAAAAAGCAGCGCATCGTAAATCGCAATAAACAAGGCCGCAAAAGTTATTGCAAATCTGTCAAACAATGCTGTTTTATATCTTCCCAACAAAATTTCATTACTACTGGTTATCGAAAGGCAGAACATCATCGGAACTAATTGAGAAGACATAACACAATACGGATGCTAGCTATGACGCTAGACAATCCTGAACGATCTAGACACCGAATTTTTGTGGAATTAGAGAAGCACACATGGCACCAGCATCGGAATATTAGATAAGAAACGAAATCTATCTATCTTGCTTCTGAAATGCAACGAGAATAAATTGAGATTCCTTATTAAATGATAAGCTCCATATTTCTTTGAAAAAAGTGATGTGTTACCTTGTCAGCAAGCCAAAAAGAAGTGTAGAAACCAAAAGTAATATCTAGATTTCAATGAGATATATCAACAAAATACTCAAAAGCTAAAAAAGAAAAAAGAGTTGCGAGGCGATTTCAGCAGTGCCAACTAAAAACATGCAATATAACACCAGATAAGCTAAAAGCCTAGGTTTTCGCCATAATCGCGCTAACACCAAAACCAGTTAGGTCAAACAAACTTCCAAATTCCAAAGAAAACGAAAAATGTTGATGGATCAAAATAATGATCCAAAAAAAAAAAAAAAAAAAACAAGAAAAATTCCGTCGTAAGCGAATATTATACATACCTGTTTCTCCTTGCAACAGTCGCAACTAATCTAGAAACAACAAAAGATCATCAGCCACGCTTATTCTTCAAAGTTCTCACCAAACGCACTTGTTCTAAAATAATCACAGCGCAAACACATTGCAGGAACACTCTTCCAAAGATCTACTCGTTTGCGTAAAACCGAGTACACTCGTGTATGCTTCCGCCATTAACCGCGAAATCCACACTTCCGATTGATTGACTATGTAACTCAAGATTCACGGACTGTCTTCCAAAGATCTACTAACTTGCTCATCCAAATCCGACCAAAAACACAAGTATTTCCCGCCAAAATCCTCTAAAACTGATCGATATCACACTATGGCTGAACTCGAGTCGTCCATCAAAAACAATAACAAAGATCGAAATAGAGATCAAAGGTTCAAGATTAACCAGAAAGAAGAAACGGCGAAGAAGAAGAATAAGAAAGGTGGTTCTTAGTAGGGCTTTGGCGGTTCCGTTGCTACTACTAGCAGGGTGAGATCACAGTGGTTCACCCGTTTGGGCCCGTTTTATACCGCTGCGTTAATATCCCAGTCTGCTTTCTTCTTACACTTCCCACCGTGATCCCCGGTGAGAGAGTGTGGACCCCACGCTAGAGAGGGGACGGTTTAGGTCAATTAAATCATATTTGATAGACGGGTTTCAGGTCCACAACAGAGCAGTAATTGACCCTCCGATTGACACGTTTCCGCCAAGTGTCTTCGCCACGCACGTCCTGCCACTCCCATTCATGCGACGCGTGTTCCTTTCGAATTTGATCGCATCAGTTAGCATGTATCAATTTAACGCCCACCAGCCGCACGTGCCTTAGTTTGGATTTGTGACTGAATTTTGAGCTCAAAAATCCCCCGCGTCGAACCGCCACACGTGCGGATGAGATATTGGCCGTTCTCGATTATTTCACACACGCTTGAGGTGTGCGCCTCAGTGTTTTTATATGGCAGCGTGTCGAACGGTTACATTGTAGGTGGTCAGCTTGCGCGAAATGACTCAAATGAGGAAGGTGTGGTTCGTTTCTCGTAACAGTTTGGTTGGGTCAAGCCAATATTCAACTCAACTCTACCTTAAAAAAAAGAAGAAAAACAAAAAATCAAATACAAGACAGATTGGATCGGTCGTTCCAAATTAGGATTAACTCGGCCCACCTTAAAGTTGGTACTCATGGCCAATAAAAAGATGCCTTGAATTTTCAAGGTAGAAGAAACTTAGCACCTGTCCAAGGAAACCTGATGTAAGAACATCTCCATCACAATTATCGATTCGATTGTCATAAATGATAGATGTACATGTTAAAAAAAAAAATCTCAAATGCCCTTATTTATATTCATTGTCAAATTAATATGATAAAATAAATAAAAATTATCAACATGAGTATCTACTTTTAAATGATATGTTAGATCATCATATATGATATCTTAAAAAAAGACCAAATTATAGTACCAAAAGATAAAATAAAATAAAAATTATAAGTTTTTATTTGAAATAAGATAAACAAAAGATCAAACAAAAAAGAGAAAAATAAAACGTATACATATATTATATTAATGTATTTTAAATTTTATATATTGTATAAATCATATAAATAATTAATATTATTAAATTAAATTTGAATATTGAATTAATAGGGATTCTTTTTTTATAGAACAATATAATAAATTCTGATATGTATATCTAATATGTATAATTTATATTCTAATATTAATATATTAGAATTAGAATTATGCATAAATAAAATTAAAAAAATATCACAATATTTTTCATTGTGCTTATAATTTTATTATATAATAAATAAGATATATAATAAATAAGAATAATAAGAGAAAAGAATTGGTTGGAATGTATCCATATCTATTCATAGGGTTTTGATTCATTCAACCAATTATGGCAAATGCTTGTCAAAAGATATTTGAGACTTTCATCTGGCATGACTCCTAAGTAATAAAAGAAAGAAGACCCAAAAAATAAAAATAAAAATTTTAAAAGAGTATTTTTTTAAATATATTACTTCTTTATAAAATAATTTTAAATTTAGTTATCTAACATTCTTTAAATTGTAATTTATCATATTTTATTGTTTTTTAACTCAAATAATGCAAACATTGAT